>CAUYRH010051838.1:0-20154 GCA_963574655.1 Perodicticus potto
CCAGCTACTTGGGAGGCAGAGGCAAGAGACTCACTTGAGTCCAGGAGTTGGAGGTTGCTGTGAGCTGGGATGCCACAGCATTCTATCCAGGGTGACAGCTTGAGGCTCTGTCTCAAAATAATAATAATAATAATAATAATAATCATGGTGCAGAATCAGTGGAAAAACTCTGGTAACATGAGTAACCAAAGTAGATCAACTACCCCAAGAAATGATATGGCGGACACAATTGAAGATCTCATTCATAAACAAAATGGCTGAGATGTCAGAAATCTAATTCAGAATTCAGATTGCAAACAAAATTAATAGAATGGAGGTAAAGTTGGAATTAGAAATTCAAGGAGCATTTCAAAAGTTGTCTCAAGAATTCAGTGAATTAGAAAACAAAATCACCAAAGATTTTGACACATTGAGACAAGAATTTGCAGCCCTCAAAGATCTGAGAAATACAGTAGAATCCCTCAGTAACAGAATGAAGCAGATAGAAGAAAGGATTTCTGACATTGAAGACAAAGCTTTTGAACACTCCCAAACTCTCAAAGAGGAAGAGAAATGGAAAGCAAAAATGGATCATTCTCTCAGAGAGCTCTGGGATAATTCGAAGAAAACGATATTCACCTTATAGAAATCCCTGAAGGCGATGAAGTTGCTTTGCAAGGCACAGAGGCACTTCTTCATGAGATTATGAAGGAGAATTTTCCAGACATATGAAGGGATTCTGAAATTCAGATAGCAGACAATTTCAGAACCCCAGCACAACTCAACCCAAATAAGACATCCCCCATGGCTCGGCGCCTGTGGCTCAATGGGCTAAGGCGTCAGCCACGTACACCTGAGCTGGTGGGTTCGAATCCAGCCTGGGCCTGCCAAACAACAATGATGGCTGCAACCAAAAAATGGCCAGGTGTTGTGGCGGACACCTATAGTCCCAGCTACTTGGGAAGCAGAGGCAAGAGACTCACTTGAGCCCAGGAATTGGAGGTTGCTGTGAGCTGTGATAACATAGCACTCTATCCAGGGTGACAGCTTGAGGCTCTGTCTAAAAAAAAAAAAAAAAAGACATCTCCCAGGCACATCATAATTAACTTCAACAAAGTTATTATGAAAGAGAAAATTCTGAATACAGCCAGATGTAAGAAAGCCATAACCTACAAGGGGAAGAATATTAGAATGACTGCAGATCTCTCTACTGAAACCTTTCAAGCTAGAAAGGGGTGGTCATCAACTTTTAATCTCCTAAAAAAAAATAACTTTCAACCCAGGATCCTATGTCCAGCTAAACTGAGTTTCATTTATGATGGAGAAATTAAATACTTTAATGACATTCACATGTTGAAGAAATTTGCCATAACTAAACCAGTTCTCCACAATATTCTCAGACCTATCCTCCACAATGAAGAGCACAATTCTCCACCACAAAAGTAAACTCATTCAGAAAATTTTGATTAAATTCCAACTTCCACAGTGGCAAAAGCATTGAAAATGTTCACTGATCTTTTGAAAAACTCAATACTCAAAATTCTACCAGGCTTATCAATATTCTCAATTAATGTGAATGGCTTAAATTGTCCTCTAAAGAGGCACAGGTTGGCGAACTAGATATAAAACCTCAGGCCAGATATTGGTTGAATACAAGAATCTCATCTGACCTTAAAAGAAAAATATAGACTCAGGGTGAAGGGATGGTCATCTACATTTCAGGCTAATGGAAATCAGAAAAAAGCAGGTGTTGCAATTTTATTCACAGATACAATAGGCTTTAAACCAACAAAAGTAAGGAAAGATAAGGATGGTCACTTGATATTTGTTAAGGGTAACACTCAACAAGATGAGATTTCAATTATTAACATTTATGCACCCAACCAGAATGCACCTCAATTTATAAGAGACACTCTAACAGACATGGGCAACTTGATTTCCTCCATAATAGTGGGAGATATTAACACTCCTTTGGCAGTATTGGATAGATCCTCCAATAAGAAGCTAAGCAAATAAATTTTAGACTTAAACTTAACCATTCAACAACTGGATTTAACAGACATCTACAGAACATTTCATCCTAACAAAACTGAATACACATTCTTCTCATCAGCCCATGGAACATACTCCAAAATCGATTACATCTTAGGTCACAAGTCTAACCTCACCAAATTTAAAAGGATAGAAATTATTCCTTGCATCTTCTCAGACCATCATGTAATAAAAGTTGAAGTCAGTAACAACAGGAATCTGCATACTCATACAAAAACATGGAAGCTAAATAACCTTATACTGAATGATAGCTGGGTCATAGATGAGATTAAGAAGGAAATTACCAAATTTTTGGAACAAAACAATAATGAACACACGAATTATCAGAACCTCTGCAATACGGTAAAGGCAGTCCTAAGAGGGAAATTTATAGCACGCAAGCCTTCCTCAAGGGAATGGAAAGAGAGGACCTTAAAAACTTAATTGGACATCTCAAGCAACTGGAAAAGGAAGCCGATCCCAAACCCAGCAGAAGAAAAGAAATAACCAAAATTAGAGCAGAATTAAATGAAATTGAAAACAAAAGAATTATACAATAAATCAAAAAGTTGGTTTTTGAAAAGGTCAATAAAATAGATAAACATTTGGCTAACCTAACCAGGAAAAAAAGAGTAAAATCTCTAATTTCATCAATCAGAAATGGTAAAGACAAATAACAACAGACCCCTCAGAAATTCAAAAAATCCTTAATGAACATTAAAAGAACCTTTATTCTCAGAAATATGAAAATCTGAAGGAAATTGACCAATACTTGGAAGCACACCACCTTCTAAGACTTAGCCAGAATGAAGTGGAAATGTTGAACAGGCCTATATCAAGTTCTGAAATAGCATCAACTATACAAAATCTCCCTAAAAAGAAAAGCCCAGGACCAGATGGCTTCACATCAGAATTCTACCAAACCTTAAAAGAGGAACCAGTACCTATATTACTCAACTTTTCCAAAATATAGAAAAAGAAGAAATACTACCCAACACATTCTATGAAGCAAATATCACCTTGATCCCCAAACCCAGAAAAGACCCAATAAGAAAAGAAAATTATTGACCAATATCACCAATAAATATTGATGCAAAACTATTCAACAAGATTCTAACAAACAAAATCCAGTAACACATCAAATAAATTATATACCGTGACCAAGTGGGTTCTATCCCAGGGTCTCAAGGCTGGTTCAATATATGTAAATCTACAAATATAATTTAGCACATAAACAAATTAAAAAACAAACACCATATGATTCTCTGTTTGATGCAGAAAAGGCTTTTGATAATATCCAGCATCCTTTCATGATCAGAACACTTAAGAAAATTGATATAGAAAAGACATTTCTTAAACTAATAGAGGCCAACTACAGCAAACCCACGGCCAATATCATATTGAATGGAGTTAAATTGAAATCATTTCCACTCAGATCAGGAACCAGGGAAGGTTGCCCATTGTCTCCACTGCTTTTTAACATTGTAATGGAAGTCTTAGCCATTGCAATTATGGAAGAAAAGGCAATCCAGTGTATCCAAATAGGGTCAGAAGAGATCAAACTTTTGCTCTTCGCAGATAATATGATTGTATATCTGGAAAACACTGGGGATTCTACTATGAAACTCTCAAAAGTGATCAAGGAATACAGCAGTGTCTCAGGTTACAAAATCAACACTCATAAATCTGTAGCCTTTATATATGCCAACAAAAGTCAAGCTGAAAAAACAATTTTCAAGCTGAAAATAAGTTAAGGACTCTATTCCGTTCACAGTAGTGCCAAAGAAGATGAAATATTTGGGAGCTTACCTAACAAGGGATGTGAAAGATCTCTATAAAGTGAACTATGAAACTCTAAGAAAAGAAATAGCTGAAGATGTTAACAAATGGAAAAACATGCCATGCTCATGGCTGGGAAGAATTAACATTGTTAAAATGTCCATACTACCCAAATCAATATACAATTTTAATGAAATCCCTATTAAAGCTTCACTGTTATACTTTAAAGATCTTGAAAAAATAATACTTTGTTTTATATGGAATCAGAAAAAACTTCGAATAGACAAGACATTACTCAGAAATAAAAACAAAGCAGGAGGAATCACACTACCAGACATCAGACTATACCATAATTGATAGTGATCAAAACAGCATGGTAGTGGCATAAAAACAGAGAGTATGGAACAGAATAGAGAACCAAGAAATGAACACAGCTACCTACCATTATTTGATCTTTGACAAGCCAATTAAAAACACTCAGCAAGGAAAAGATTCTCTAGTTAACAAATGGTGCTGGGTGAAATGGCTGGCGACCTGTAGAAGACTGAAACTGGACCCACACCTTTCACCATTAAATAAGGTAGACTCTCACTGGATTAAAGATTTAAACTTAAGACATGAAACCATAAAATTAATAGAAGAAAGTGCAGGGAAAATTCTTGAAGAAATCAGTCTGGGTGAATATTTTATGAGGAAGACCCTCTGGGCAATTGAAGCAACATCAAAAATACACTACTGGGACCTGATCAAACTAAAAGCTTCTGCACAGTCAAGAACACAGTAAGTAAAGCAAGCAGACAGCCCTCAGAATGGGAAAAGATATTTGCAGGCTAAGGTCTGCAACAAAGGTTTGATAACCAGAATCCACAGAGAACTCAAACCTATTAGCAAGAAAAGAACAGGTGATCCCATCTCAGGGTGGGCAAGGGACTTGAAGAGAAACTTCTCTGAAGAAGACAGGTGTATGGCCTACAGATGTATGAAAAAATGCTCATCATCCTTAATCATCAGAGAAATGGAAACCAAAACTACTTTGAGACATCATCTAACTCCAGTAAGATTATCACATATTACAAAATCTCAAAACCAGAGATGTTGGCGTGGATGTGGAGAAAAGGGAACACTTCTACGCTGCTGGTGGGAAGGCAAACTAATACGTTCCTTTTGGAAAGATGTTTGCAGAACACTTAGGGATCTAAAAATAGACCTGCCATTCGCTCCTACAATTCCTCTACTAGGTATATATCCAGAAGACCAAAAATCACATTATAACAAGATATTTGTACCAGAATGTTTATTGCAGCCCAATTCATAATTGCTAAGTCATGGAAGAAGCCCAAGTCACTATCGACCCACGAATGGATTAATAAATTGTGGTATAGGTACACCATGAAATATTATGCAACCTTAAAGAAAGATGGAGACTTTACCTCTTACATGTTTGCATGGATGGAGCTGGAACATATTCTTCTTAGCAAAGTATCTCAAGAATGGAAGAAAAAGTATCCAATGTTCTCAGCCCTACTGTGAAACCAATTTATAGCTTCCTTATGAAAGCTATAACCCAATTATAGCCCAAGAGGAAGGGGAAAATGGAGGGGGAGGGGAAAAGGGGGGAAGGTTGGGTAGAGGGGGGTAATTGGTGGGGTGACAGCTACAGTGCATCTTACAAGGGTACATGTGAAATTTACTAGGTGTAAAATATAAAGTCTTAACACCATAACTAAGAAAATGCCATGAAGGCCTTGTTAATCAGTTTGATGAAAATATTTCAAATTGTATATAAAACCAGCACATTGTACCCCATGATTGCATTAATGTACACAGCTATGATTTAATTTAAAAAAAAAAAAATAGAAGAACTAAAGAAGAGGAACTTGCTGCCCTGGCGGCTGACTATGAGTCAGCAAGTCACCATAACATTCATATAAAGAGGAAAGCTTGAAGTTAGGAAAAAATTAAGTAAGCTCAACACATTTGCTTCTCCTTTTAAACAATGGAAATGACAGGTTCTTGTGACTTTCCTACGCAGCCAGACGTGATGTGCTTGTGTTTTTCTTGTTGTACAAGACAAATTGGATGAGCACTGTGAAGTTAAAATTAGCTCACTTTTTTCAACTTCTTAATTCACTGGTTTATTTAGGCTCAAAATTTTCTTCCCTCTTTTGGTCTCCCTCTCACTTTGTGTAAAGGATACTCATGTCACATTAATCCTAAAACAAAACATTGGGATTAGGATTAATTTCCTTGTGAAAATTACCTTCCTTGACCTAGTAATCATTCTCTTTACGAATGTCTCTAAGTCCAGATTTAAAGCTTTCTAGGCTTGAATAACAATTGTATTTTAGAGCTATTTTGTCTTTAATACAAAATCTCACGGTGTTAAAAACTTAGCTTTCATGCAGACATCATTCATTCCAGCTCATGATAAGGGAAGGATTCTGTGCTACAAGCTCTAGAAAGGAGAAAGACTTCTGCTCTGCATAGTGAACTGATCACGTAAAAGTTTCTTTAACACAAGAATGTGCATCTGTGTTTTCCTGAACAACTTAAAAGTGCAGCCGTGGGATGGTAGATCAGTCCAGAAGTCAGTCAGACAAGGTCGGTATTGTCACGCTTACTGATTCGGTTTCAGAATGTTGCTCTGATGTCTCACACATAAGCCTGAGCATCTGCCAAACTGCTTTTTCCCTCCAAGTGACAAAAATAAAAGAAAAAAAATGACAGTTGTTATCATCCCACTTTTTACCCTGATCTATACAGTCCTTAGCAACCAGAGTATCTACGTTTGAGGCATGCTGCAATGATTGTCATAACTTTGAAGAAAACAAATCTTCAAAGGTCTTTTTGATCTTTTGCAGAAAGATGTGTCAGTCCTTTGATGGTAAAAAGCATCAAAACCCAGAATCAAGAAGCAAAATATATCATATCCCACTAAAAACTCCTTGAAGCAGGTCATTGACAGCTTGTGCAGTTATAATGGCTATGATAGCTAGTGACTGCTGCCTGGAATGTGCTAAGAATTCTAAATATTTTATATAATTCTCGCAACTATAAATGGTAATATAAGGAGACTGTGTTTTGTTTTGGTGTTAAGTATGTTATAGTTTCACCTACGCAAAAATTTAAAAGAGTTAACGAGGTATGGAGCTTGGTACCAGGTCTATCATATAAGAAGCATTCAATGTGTGCATTTATTCAAAACCATGTTCATGAATGAATGCCTCAAAGATATCGTTTGCTATTTCTTCTCATATAGCAATTTACTTGCCTCTAAAGCAAAGGGCGAACATTGGGATGTACTAAAAAGAAAGTTTTCCTTCCTAAAAATAAGCCTATGCCTTTACTTTGATGAACACGCTATTTCAAAAGTAGGCCATAGTGGGTGGCACCCATAGCTCAGCCACATACACTGAGGCTGGTGGGTTCGAACCCAGTCCAGGGCAGCTGAGACAACAATGACAACTGCAACAACAACAACAAAAATATTTGGGGCATTGTGGCGGGCACCTGGAGTCCCAGTTACTTGGGAAGCTGAGGCAAGAGAATAACTTAAGCCCAAGAGTTTGAGGTTGCTGTGAACTGTAACACCACAATGCTCTACCCAGGGTGAAAGCTTGACACTCTGTCTCAGAAAAAAAAAAAAGGAGGCCATAGGAGGCAGAAGTGTGAGACTGGGAAGAAATGGAAACACTGGCTTCAAGTCCCAAATCTGCCTGCTACTTACAATCGTAGCCAGCAGCTCACATTTGGGTATAGGAGAATGGGACAAAAATATTTTCCTTCCCAAAAGAGCTAAATAAAATGCAAGGGGTCACACCCCAGTGGGAGAGGTTGAGAGCAGAGCTCCAGGACCCAACCACAGGGTATATGTGTATCTGTTCTTTCCCGGTGAGATTCAGGGCAGCCGATGTTAGGAGCTCACTACAGGCACACCATGTGCAACCTCGGGTGGGCTAAGGTTGCTGCGGTATTCTCTGCCCTACCTAGACTCAGTGCCACTCTTAGCCCAAGTACCTAAACTGGCAAAGTGTAAACTCTTTAGCCAGACACCAAGGTGCTCTCAGGATCTTGCTAAACTGACACTGAGGGTTGAATAGTGTGCCCTCAAAATTATGTGCAAGGGAAACATTAGAATGTGACCTGTTTGGAAATAGTCTTTGTGGCTGTGATTAGTTAAGACCCGGTTGTACTAGATTAGGGTGAGCCCTGTACTCCGTATCATGGATGTTCTTATAAGAGCAGGACACACAGAGATGACACAGCACACAAGGAAGAAGGCACAGAGAAGACAGAGGTACAGATTGGAGTGATGCAGCCACAAGCCAAGGAGAGCTGGGAGTCCCCAGAAACTGGGAAGAGGCCAGGACAGATTCTTCCCTGGAGTCTTCAGAGGGAACCTGGCCCTCCCCAACACCTTAATATGTGGCTGCCAGCCTCCTAGAACTGTGAGAGAATACTTTTCTGTGGGGGTTCATTTTCGTTGTTGTTGGGTTTTTTTGAGACAGAGTCTCACTTTGTTGCCCAGGCTAGGGTGCTGTAGCATTGGCCTAACTCATAGCAACCTCAAACTCCTGGGCTCAAGCAATCCTCCTGCCTCAGCCTCCCATGTAGCTAGGACTTCAGGTGCCCATCACAGTGCCCGGGTAATTTTTCTGTTTTTAGTAGAGATATGGTATTGCTCTTGCTCAGGCTGGTCTCAAACTGCTGATCTCAATGGACCCTCCGGCCTCAGTCTACCAGAGTGCTAGGATTATAGGTATGAGCCACCATGCCTGGCCAATTTCTGTAGTTTTAAGCTGCCTACTTTGTAGTACTTTGTTACCACAGATCTAGGGAACTAATACAACTGGTAAAACTCAAGCTCCATAGCTTGACACCAAAGGACTCTCAGAATCTCACTCTCATGAAGTCACTTGCCACAGCTCTCAGGTGCGTGCTCTGTGTCACAGCCAGACAACCTGATTAAGGGTCCAGAAAGTACTCAGCACTTTCCTGAGTGCATTTATTCACCCTCACTAGTCCCACCACCTGATGTACCCCATCTCCACACACACACACATCACGTGTCCAAACATCCTTGCATAGAACCCTCCCTGATTCCCCAAATCAGACACAATCTTACCATCTTCAGATATCTCACAGCACTTTCTTTATCGGTCACATTTGCCAATTTCTACCTGGAATTAATTACTTGAATCTGTAGCCTAATCTCCTTTACTAGACTAGAAGGCCCTGGAAGAGTGATCTCTCATACATTTTTATATTGACCACTGTATCTGGGCTGAGGATGAAGTGGTTACCTCCTAAGTACTTACTGAGTTAGTTGATCACTGTCTCTTTTGCTGGCTCACCTGTTCTACTGAGAATAAATAAGTCACTGAAATCTGATGCTTCACACGTGTGTGCAAGTTTATTAGGCAAGAACGGCCAAGGTGGAGAAAGCAGACCATTATACTACAAAGTCTTCGTGGAGATGGATATGTATAATTTGTGTCTATGTGTTTAAGTAGATACAAAAATTTAGCCCTAAATAAAATAATATTAATCTTACTAAAAAGTAATAATAAATATTTATTATTAACCACAGCACTGACTTTCTGAAAATCTCAAAGGAGTAAGAGGAGTGAGGTGAATAGAGGGGTTGAAGACAGTAATTTCAGACTCCCGAGGGAGCAGGTGTGCTGAGAGGCAAGGCAGCCTCATTCCGTCCTGCAGAGGAAATGCGTCCACATTGTCTGATCATAACATTCATTGTTTTGCTCCCACTCTACTGAGAGCAGAAAAGTAAGAGCCTATGGGGAGGCCTGTTGCCAACTTCAGCCCTCTCTCGGGACCTCCACCCAGCCACACGGCTCCCTCCTTCCCCTGTTCTTGACAGCACAGGCCACTCTGCCACACTTGTGCTTCCAATGGAGAGAAACATCAAGGCAGATGGATGTCAGATGTAGATTAGGAGGCACTCACTGTGTCATCAGCCCAGCTACTCATCAGGTCTAACTAGTAGACTCCATTTATTTGGATTTTGCAATTCAGATAAAGTTCCTTATGTGATTGTGCAAGACTGATTATCATTCTGTAAGTGATATTTAGTTCTCACCTGATGTGTTGTCAAAGTCCCCAAGGTTTTTGCCTTGGGAGCGTTGGATGCCCTTGAGAAGCTATATCCTGCAACACAGGTACCGTGGGCTCCCATAGCTACCAGAACAACCAAAGGCTCAGAAAGCAGAGCCTCCAAGCTCCTGGGGAGAGCGCCAGAATGGTGTGAGAGCTTTCAAGATTTCTTCGGGTGCTCACATTCTATGATGCAACCAACCAATGAAAGATGCCACCTTTGGAAGGACCTGGGCCAGATGACTCTGGCTGACTCAGAAGTCTCTGAAGGAGAGATGTACAGATTTCCATTGCTTCGTACAGAGAAAACTTTCCCTATTAACTAAAGGCCAGGAAGTCAAAGCATAAATAGAAACACAGAAAATTTAAATGAGATAATCTAAAGTATAGATCTAATTAAATTAAGTAAATCAAATCCCATGCACTTTCATTCTAAAACCCCATATCCATTAAATCCAATTACTTCCCCCTGTAGCTTTGGCTTTATTTATTTATTTATTTATTTATTTTGGCTTTAAATGGATGTCAGCAATGATCACGCTGGATTCCTGCTCCCTGCCAACCTCCAACAGCTTTCATGGCAGAGGTACAGTTATTAAGTGATTGTAGCTGCCAAATGCAAGTGCCCCAAGTTCTGCAGGACAAGGTACAAGGGCAGATGGTAGATAAGGACACCATCTAAATGGATGCCTTCTAAAATGCTGGGTTTCTTTTGTTCTTTTTGCATTCTAGTTGTCTTTGGTTTTTTTTTTTTTTTTTTTTTTGGGACAGAGCCTCAAGCTGTCACCCTGGATAGAGTGCTATGGCATCACAGCTCACAGCAACCTGCAATTCCTAGACTCAAGCGAGTCTCCTGCCTCCACCTCCCAAGTAGCTGGGACTACAGGCACCCGCCACAATGCCCAGCCATTTTTTGGTTGCAGCCTTCATTGTTGTTTGGCGGGCCTGGGCTGGATTCGAACCCACCAGCTCAGGTGTACGTGGCTGGCGCCTTAGCCCGTTGAGCCACAAGTACCGAGCCCATTCTGGTTCTCTTCGCTCCCTCACTTTCCAGAAAAAGTTCATGTAAGTGTGCTTTTTAGACTATTGAAGGGCTTAGCAACTTATTCAAACAAGTCCTTTATCTTCTGCCAACATCAGAACCCACAATACAACTCACAAAATTCACTACATCAAATTAAAGAGAGCAGTCATTAGGCAGAAAGTTCTCACTGCCTGGAGCCCACTGCTCAGCTGACAGGGCAGCTGTTCAGTGAACCCTCCTTCCATCACCGGGAACCTGGTGGAATCGTTATCTGAGGTAGTCACTGTCCTCAAAAGCCAAACAAGTCTCATCTTGCCTGGTCTCAGGCTCATGAAAGTTATTAACCTTGCTCATTAAAAAAGGTAAACATATGTGGCAAGACATAGGTTTCCCAGCTTCAACTGGCTCTGCACACATAGATTTGCTGCAGTTCCCCAAATCAATTAAATGTAACCTAACTGCAGAGATGCCACAACTGAGGTTGTTACACTTGTTAGATTTTACAGAGACTAAGTCCTGTGAAGATTTGAGGTTAGAAATTTTGTAGACAAATTGCTTTCTCTAAGCAATTTTACTGACTGAATTTCCTGCTAAATTCTGCTTCTAAATAGTACAAAAATATGAATTTGAGGATTGCTATTATTAGTTCACATGATGTGATGGAAAATCCTCTCTTTTGAGGGGGTGCTGAATCTTGGAATTCTGTGTCACTTACACTGTGAAGTGTAGTCAAAAGCCCCCCAAAATCTTAAGCCAAGAATAATGCCTGCATAGACAATTCAATTGTTACGACAGTATGAAGTCAGTTGCCTTATTTGTCTTTTTTTTGAGACAGAGCCTCAAGCTGTCACCCTGGATAGAGTGCCGTCGCATCACAGCTCACAGCAACCTCCAATTCCTGGGCTCAAGCAAGTCTCCTGCATCTGCCTCCCAAGTAGCTGGGACTACAGGTGCCCACCACAACACCCGGCCATTTTTTGGTTGCAGCCATCATTGTTGTTTGGCGGGCCCGGGCTGGATTCGAACCTGCCAGCTCAGGTGTACGTGGCTGGTGCCTTAGCCCGTTGAGCCACAGGCGCTGAGCCACCTTATTTGTCTTTGATGGTAGTTAATTTTAATAGAATTGAAATTTACTTACATCATATCATAAAGCTAGCAGTGGTTCTCGTCTCTGGCCACACTCAAAATCACCTGGAAGCTTTGAAAAATATGATGCCCAGGCCCCACCTTAGACAGATTAAATGGAACTCTCTCTAGGGGTGGAGCGTGGGTTGGAATCTCTCAAAGCTCCCAGATGGCTATGTATGCAACCTGAGTTAAAAACCACCATGCTATATAGCCTGACATGCAAATTGAAGAGATGTATGTGTGAAAAGCAGGGGGGAGGGGGGCATAATTAACTGAACAAATTTGATAATTAACTGGCCTGTATCCTAAGTACTTCAAATAAATTCCTAGATAGCCAGGTCCCGAAACTGACATGTTAGGGACAAAAGGAAAGCTGAAGTATTTTATTTGTGCAGATTATGTGATGGCAGAGTAGATTCTTTAAAGAGCTAAGTGAGCCCTTCTATTCCAAGACAATAATATTCCCTTATCCGATTTCCTCCTTCCGGTGTTAGCAGAGCTCACTTAATCAGGGGGAATTAGGACACTCTAGTAAAGTGGCTAAGGCCTCCCCATGACCTGACATGACCCCATTTGTAGCAGCTTCATAGTGGTTGGCAGGGCTGTGGGCACAAGTGGGAGCCTCATCTGCTTCTGGGAAGGGTTGTTTTCATACCTACAGGATGTAGCTGAGGAGTTACTGTCATATTTGAAAAGGACTTCTTTTAAATAAATTTTATTAATCATTGCAGCCATAACACTTATTTTGAGAAGTGATAACTGAAAGATTAACATCATTGATATATAGCTAACATCTCATTGTAATGTACAGTCAGCCCTCTGTCTCCATGAGTTCTGCACCCACGGATTTGATCAACAGTAGACAAAAGTATTCAGGAAAAAAAGTAACAATACAAAATAAGACATAATACAAATTTTAAAACAACATAGTATACCTACTACTTAAATAGCGTTCACATTGTATTGTGTGTTATAAGTGATTTAGAGATGAATTAAAGTATGCAGGAAGTTGAGTGTGGTTTGTATGCAAATAGCATCAGATTTTGGTATGGGGGAGGGATGTCCTAAAACCAATTTCTCTGCTGCTACCAAGGGGCTACTCGGGGCAGTGGTTCATGCCTGTAATCTCAGCACTTTGGGAGGCTGAGGCAGGAGGATCACTTGAGGCCAGGAGTTCCAGACCAGCCTGGGCGACAATGGTGAGACCCCTATCTACACACACAAATTTTTTTTAATTATCCACGTATGGTGGCACGTTCCTGTAGTCCTAGCTATTGGTGAAGCTAGGAGGATCATCTGAGCCCAGGTGCTGCAAGCTGTAGTGAGCTATGATTGTGCCACAGTACTACTCCAGCATGGGCAACAAGAGCAAGACCTGTGTCAAAAGAGCAAAAACAAAAATGAACCCACAAGGGATACTGTATTTTCATGAGCAACTCCCAAACTTTACTATATGGCAAGAGATTTGACTAAATATTTCATTTGGCAGCTGATGAGGCTTTATAGACCAGGAACCCAGTTATATTAATATATCTTTGAGGCATTACAGCCCAGCTTAAATCTCTAAAAAAAAACAGTGTAAAAAAAATTACCTTCCATCAGGGGAAGTCTACAAGGCCCTTCCTTCATTATTTAAATTTCTTTCTGTGGGATCCAACCAATCCCCTAATCGAGTCTTCTATGTCTGCCTTCTTTAGCTACTTGATAAGAAGTTGTAACATGTTGTAACATCAGAGTTTGGATCTTCAGATGTTTCATTAACCTACATACAAATTACAAACACATTAGTGAGACATTTTGAATTTGCTCTTAAAAAACTCACATCTAGGCTCAGCGCCTGTGGCTCAACGGGCTAAGGCACCAGCCATGTACATGTGAGCTGGCAGGTTCGAATCCAGCCCGGCCCGCCAAACAACAATGACGGCTGCAACCAAAAAATGGCCGGGCCTTGTGGCGGGCGCCTGTAGTCCCAGCTACTTGGGAGGCAGAGGCAGGAGACTTACTTGAGCCCAGGAATTGGAGGTTGCTGTGAGCTGTGATGCCACAGCACTCCATCCAGGGTGACAGCTTGAGGCTCTGTCTCAAAAAAATAATAAAAATAATAAATAAATAAATAAATAAAAAACTCACATCTACATACATACCAGATTAATAGAGGGTTTTTTAAAAAAAATTATTATCATCACTGACTTGAAACATTAATTTTGTGGGGGAAAGAGAAGTGCCAGTTTTGCTGGCTTGAACGTAAGGCCATACATAAACATGTGTGGATTGTTGGCTTGTCAAATAAGAGATTTGACTGAATGTATCATTTGTCATCCAAAGGGACTCTGTGGACCAGGGATCCAATTATAGAAAGGGTCAGAGAGGTGAAGAAAAAAAACTAGCGGTGATAAGGAAAATGTTCATAAAGGTAGAAGTTATTTGTGAAGCAGAGACGTAAACAGGATGGTAAGGGTGGGCTGGAAAGCACAGAGGCTGTTTCTTCTTGATGGAAAGGGAACAGAATGGGGTCCACGAAAGCTATCCAAGTGCCACTGGCAGAACAAGAGGAAGCCTATTTCCCTCTGCACATGTTGGACGCGGGATGCAGGTTTGGGGAGACAGACAAAGAGCTGAGATACAGAGAGAGACAGAGATGTGAGAGAGAGGAGAGGAAGAGGGGGACGATAGATAAAACAAGGCTTCTAGAGAGAGACAGCTAAATTTATTGAGATTTTACCATGGACGCTAATAGTAGGAACTTGAGATAAGGCACGAAAAAGTTAAGCAACTTGCCCAAAGTCCCACAGTAAGCCAGTGATCTGACTCTGGAGACTGCATGCTTGACCACTCCACGTTAGGACTGAGAAAAAGCTAGCTCGCAAAGTAGCAATACACTATTTTATGTGCCTTTTGTTGTACCCCTGCTATCAAATTCATACTCACGCCTAGGGTTTAAATATGTAGTAAAGATTTAAAAATAGTAATCAGCTAATCTTTTTGAATGTATAGATCAGTAGAATACAGCAGCTATTGATGAAACAGAATAAAACAGAAAGGAGGCTTACTATATCCCAATAATTGAAAATAAGAGGCAAGTTGCCAAATATGAAGGGACAGTGGGTCTGGCTTTCTTTACTTAGCCATCACCAAGAGAGTTAAACCTGGCCTAGATTGCCCCTTTCTGAGTGCTCTTTACATCTGCCACACACAGATCCCAACACATCTTATTGACTCACCCTGGTTATCCGCAGAGTTGATAAATGTGACTTTTTTCCTTAACTTTTTAGTATAGAAATTTTCAACTATATAGCAAATCAGAAAGAATTTTCCATTGAACTTCTGTCATACTTGGCACCTAGGTTTCGGATGCAGCTTACAAATTTATCCAGCTTACACCATAGGAACAGTGGGGTTTTTTGTTTGTTTTGGATTTTTTTTTTTTTTTTTTGAGACAGAGTCTCGGTAGAGTGCCTTGGTCAAGTGCTGTGGCGTACAGCTCACAGGAACCTCCAACTCTTGGGCTTAAACGATTCTCTTGCCTCAGCCTCCCAAGTAGCTGGGACTACAGGCAGCTGCCACAGTGCCCGGCTATTTTTTGGTTGCAATCTTCATTGTTGTTTAGCTGGCCCAGGCCGGGCTCAAACCCACCAGCTTCCACGTATGTGGCCAGCACCCTACTCACTGAGCCACGGGTGCTGAGTCAGAAACAGTATTCTTGATTGATCTTCAGCTTCATCCCTGAGTCATTGCACAGGCCCACTGTGATGCTTATTATTGTTTGAGTTCATGTGATGGATGCTGCAAATTTACTACACTGTAGGCAGAGATAGGTGATGAGCAATGATCAGGTGCAGAACCCAAAGAAGAAGAGCAAGGAATCCTTTTGTGTGTTGTGCATGTTATTACTGGTAAACTCTCTGAGCATGCTTATCATCAACAATCTCTTGGTGGATTGGCATCCATAGCACAGTGGTTACTGCGTCAGCCACATACACCGAGGCTGACAGGTTCGAACCCCAGCTGGGGCCAGCTAAACAACAATGACAACTGCAACAAAAAAAATAGCAGGGCATCGTGGCAGGTGCCTGTAGTCCCAGCTACTTGAAGAGGCTGAGGCAAGAGAATCGCTTAAGCCCAAGAGTTTGAGGTTGCTGTGAGCTGTGACGCCACGGCACTTGACCAAGGGTGACATAGTGAGACTCAGTCTTGGGGGGCGGGAAAAAACAAATCTCTTGGTGGTAAAAGTGTTGAAAAGATATCAAGATTTTAACATTTGCACATCAAGCTAAGACTTCTTAAAACTCTTTTCCTCCCTTAATTTCACTCTTTCTGCTTCTCACACTGGGTAATGGAATGGGATGAACCTCACATGGTGCAGAAAGGGAGATTTTCTCTCACATGCACTGGTTAAGTAATCCCAAGTGCACTTGAACTTCTGTTCCTACAATACTCTCCCCCACCCCCTGTAGCAACCATTTGAACATGGAGATGACGTTTATAGACATCTCAGCCTTCTCTCCTTGGCAAATCAAGATTATTAACGTCACAGAGAGACTGGAGGTGTTGCATGGATGACCCACACAATGAATCACAGCTGTGAAAACCGTTGCCCACCTGGTTGGGTGTAGACATGGATTTTCATGATTGGAATTGTGTCCCCCACTCTGCCCTCTAAATGGGATGAAATTCTAACTCCTAGTACTTCAGAATGTGACCTTATTTAGAAATAGGTTCTTTGTAGATTTAAACCAGGTAGGATGAGGTCATCTGAGTGTAAGCTAGTTCAATATGACTGGCATTCTTATAAAAGGGGAAATTTGGAGACAAAGACAGACATGCAAATAAGTAGAATGTCATGTGAAGGTGAAGGCAGAGATTGGGGCGATGCAAACATAAACCACCAAAAACCAGAAGAGAGGCCTGGAGCAGACTCTCCCTCACAGCCTCAGAAGGAGCCAACCCAGCCAACACTTCCATCCCAGATTTCCGGCCTCCAGAACTGTGAGACAACAAATTTCTCTTGTTTAAGCCACCTAATCTGTGGTACTTTGTTACAGGAGCCCCAGAAAACTAACATGGAAATGTTGGCAGGAACTCAGAGGCTTGAGAATATCATATACAAGGCTACAAAAACAATGGCAAGGAAAAGAATCAATCAGGAAAGATATAATTGTACAACTTTCCTTCCAAATGTTGTACTAGCATCCCAAAGATTGTTTTTAAAATTAAAAATGTTAAATATGTATATATATATATTTTTTGAGACAGAGTCTTATTATGTTGCCCTCGGTAGAGTGCTGTGCCTTCACAGCTCACAGCAACCTCAAACTCTTTGGCTCAAGCGATTTTCTTGCCTCAGCCTCCCAAGTAGCTGGGGCTACAGGTGTCCGCCACAACACCCAGCTATTTTTTGTTGCAGCTTTCCAGCTGTTGTTGTTTAGCTGACCCAGGCCACCGCCAGTGATGTGGCTGGCGCTGTAACCACTGTGCTACAGGTGGTGAACCTAAATATATATTTTAAAGTAAGATTCAGACACCATCTGATGATAGCTATTTTGTTATCTCTTTGGCATTTGATTGTGGCTCATTTTGGGTTTATCTAAACGTGTGAATGTGTGATATTTTCTCATAAGGATAAAAATTAAATCCTAGGAAATACAAATTTAAGACAGGTGAGTAGATCTAAGGAATAGATTCTGCATTCTTCCAGCTCAACAATGTTACTATTCTTTCCCTCTTATGGTACACGCACTGGAGGACCACGCAGGCAGGAAGGTCTAGACATTTCAGAATAGATAATTCAATTCTTTATCAATATGTTTCAGATGGTAGTAGAATTTAATTCCCAGTACTTTTCCCATCCTTAAGCCTAGAAGTCAAGTCACAGGGAACAATTCTAATGGCTACTTCTTCAGGTCTTTACTTACTGCCAGTGATTACAGAGGAATCACAGTCCCTACAGCATGGCCCACCTAGTTCTGGTTCTTTCATCATTCCTTTAGACAAAACTGTAATTGCTGTTTTGTCTCCTTCCTCCTCCTAAGTCCTATGTACTCTAGTCCTTAAATACTGGAACATCATTCAAAGTCAGCCATCTGGTGAAACAGAAAGCCAGAAGCAGAGCAACTCACCACAGGTGCTGATGCTGTCCTGGCAGCCGTCACAATGAGGACATGCCATGGGCAGTCCCCAGAGCCAAGACCACAACACACACAAAGACACTTCCCTGCAGCCCTTCATCCCCAAGTGTTACAGAAACTGGGCTTTGGTTGACTTTCCTATAACAGTGAAGATAAAATAATTTTTGTGGTTATTTGCTTTTATGTCTTTGTTGAGTAGTTATAAAATATATTCCATTGTCAGTTTTTATGTGTGCATGCACATAATTCATCTTTAAAAATAAAAATAAGCTGGGAGGGGTGGGGAAAGGAAGAGCAGAGAGAGGGAAGGAACAGGGTGGTGGGGTCTTGGTGTGTGCCACACCTTTTGGGGGCAAAACACCATTGTAAGAGGGACTTTACCTAACAAATGCAATCAGTGTAACCTAGTTTCTTGTACCCTCAATGAATCCCCAACAATAAATATATATATATATATTAAAAATATAGAAAAAATAAAAATAAGCTCAACATTTGCTTTAACGGCATGAGATTGGTATTAGTAAATTAATAGATTTCTTTTTTTGAAACTGTCTGACTCTGTTGCCCTGGATAGAGTGCCATGGCATCATGACTCACAGCAACCTCAAACTCTTGGGCTCAAGTGATCCTCTTGCCTCAGTCTGCCAAGTAGCTGGGAGTACAGGCACCCACCAGGATGCCTGGATAGTTTTCTACTTTTCATAGAGGCAGGGTCTCACTATTGCTCAGGCTGGTCTCAAACTCCTGAGCTAGAGGAATCCTCCTGCCTCAGTCTCTTCCCAAAGTGCTACAATTATAGGTGTGAGCCACTATGCCTGGCCTTAAAATTTATTAAGTCATGTTCTCAGCACAGGGATAAGCACAGCAGGGGACATAGAAGAACAAGGAATGGTCTCTGTCCCAAAGGAGTAGTCGCACTAATTGAGTTGACAAAACCAAGGCTATTGCCATGCTCAATGTAAAATTATTGCCGAAAGCTATGATGAGTACTATGTAGAAGTATTTAGCAGCACATATAGTGGGAGCAAAAAGAAAGAAGTTGGCATAATGTCAACAACCAATACAAGTTCTGTCAAAGATATCATATGGGAGCTAAACGGGGAAAACTAGAATGATAGGCTAAGGTGCCGGGTCTGAATATTATATTTGGCAGAACATAGAAACAGAGGCATGGAAAGGGGGCCAGACCCTATCTGTGCTGGGGGAATTCATCCATCTGATCTGAGAAGGTTCCAGATCTGGATGGAGGCAATAAGGAAACAGGTGCCTCACAGACGTTCTTTATGCTCTTTCTTTTGGTAAGTATTGGTTGAAGCCCTGTTAGGTGCGTAGCATATTCCAGGTAATGGGATAGGAGAAACCACTGCTGGCTTAGAACCTGCATTCCTGCCAGGTGGACAAATGATAACACACGTATGATGTCAGGGTAAGTGCTATGAAGACAAGTTAATCAGGGTGAAGTGTGGAGATAGTCCCTGCTCTTTTGTAGATAGAATATTGAAGGCCCCTCTAAAGAAGAGAAGTTCAATGCGACATTTGAATAAAATGAAAACGTAAGATGCTCAAGAATCTAAAGAAAGAGTATGTCACCAGAGGGAAGAATAAGGATTCGGGATCAATGTAGGGAACAACATCTGTATTTGGGGAGCTACAAGAAGTCTGTATGGGCTCGGCGCCTGTGGCTCAATGGGCTAAGGTGCCAGCCACATACACTGAGCTGGCGGGTTCGAATCCAGCCTGGGTCCGCCAAACCACAATGACGGCTGCAACCAAAAAACGGCCAGGCGTTGTGGCAGGCACCTGTAGTCCCAGCTACTTGGGAGGTGGAGGCAGGAGACTCACTTGGGCCCAGGAATTAGAGGTTGCTGTGAGCTGTGATGCCACAGCACTCTATCCAGGGTGACAGCTTGAGGCTCTGTCTCAAAAAAAAAATAAATAAATAAAAATAAAAAAATAAAATCTCCAACTATTATG
>CAUYRH010051840.1:0-34254 GCA_963574655.1 Perodicticus potto
ACAAAAAATAGATGGTTGTTGTGGCGGACACCTTTAGTCCCAGCTACTTGGGAGGCTGAGGCAAGAGAATCTCTTAAGCCCAGGACTTTGATGTTGCTGTGACACCATGGCACTCTACTGAGGGCATCATAGTGAGCCTCTATCTAAAAAAAAAAAAAAAAGGGAGAGAGAAGTGGCAGGTAATGGCTGGGCTGGCCCTGCACCAGGGTAGGACCTTAGCACCTGGGTAGGAACCAGGCACATCCTAGGGCTCTTTCTACTTTAACTTCTTCCTCTTTTATTTTTAAACAGAGTCTCACTTTGTCTACCACCACCCCCTCCCCAGAGTGCAATGACGCCATAAAGAAACTTGACTCCTGGGCTTCAGCAATTCTCTTGTCAAATCCTCCTGAGTAGCTGGGATGACAGACATCTGCTCAACCCCAGGCTTTTTTTTTTTTTTGAGACATAGTTTCACTTTGTTGCCCTCCTTAGAGTGCCCTAGCGTCATAGCTCATAGGAACTTCACACTCTTGGGCTCAAGTAATCCTCATGTAGTCAGAGGAGGATTGTTAGTTTGGATTGGTTAAACTTAAATTGGTTCTGCTAAGTTGATGCTGGGGAAACAGTAATTCTTTTTTTTTTTTTTTTTGAGACAGTGCCTCAAGCAGTCACCCTGGATAGAGTGCAGCTCACAGCAACCTCCAATTCCTAGGCTCAAGAGAGTCTCTTGCCTCAGCCTCCCAAGTAGCTGGGACTACAGGCGCCCACCATAACGCCCGGCCATTTTTTGGTTGCAGCCGTCATTGTTGTTTGGCGGGCCCGGGCTGGATTCGAACCCGCCAGCTCAGGTGTACGTGGCTGGAGCCTTAGCTCGTTGAGCCACAGGCGCCGAACCTCAGAAGGTCCAACTTCTAACAGGAGTCAGAACGAGAAAGGAGAGGAAAAGGTGAAGAGGCAGTCATCAAAGAGCTAACCATGGCTCGGCGGCCACAGCTCAATGGATAGGGCACCGGCCACATGCACCAGGGCTGGTGGGTTAGAGCCCAGCCTGGGCCTGCCAAACAACAATGACAACTACAACAAAAATATAGCTGGGTGTTGTGGTGGGAGCCTGTAGTCCCAGCTACTTGGGAGGCTGAGGCAAGAGAATCCCTTGAGCTCAACGGTTTGAGGTTTCTGAGCTGTAACGCCACGGCACTCTACCCAGGGTGACAAAAAAAAAACTGTCTCAAAAAAAACTAACCTAAAACATTGCCTAGAATGGCCAGGTGCAGTGACACACACCTATAATCTTAGCACTCTGGGAAGCCGAGGCGGGTGGATTGCTTGAGCTTAGGAGTTTGAGACCAGCCTGAGCAAGAGTGAAACTCTGTCTCTGCTAAAAATAGAAAAACTAGCCAAACATAGTGGCAGGTGCCTATAGTCCCAGTTACTCAGGAGACTGAGGCAAGAGGGTCTTGGGAGGCTGAGCCCCGGAGTCTGAGGTTGCTACGAGCTACGACATCATAGCACTCCACCCAGGGTGACAGAGTGAGACTCTGTCTAAAAAAAAAGACATTTCCCAGAATGGCAAGACATAAGTGTCCAGACAGAAAGGCTTGCCCAAGTCCCACATGACATTGGGAAAAGACCCTTGTATGTCATTGTGGAATTTTAGGCCACTGATGCCAAGGAATATCCCAAAAAACTTCCCGAGAGAAAAAACATCCAGTCAAATACCAAGGATCAGAAGTAAGGATGGAACTGGGCTTCTAGAAGTCAAACAGAAGCTCAAAGACAGAGCACCTCTAACATGCTAAATAAAAGAAACTGCTAAAAAAAAAAAAAGAAAGAAAGAAAGAAAGAAAGAAAAGAAAAGAAACTGCTAACAGCAAATTCTATACCCAGCCAAATTATCAGTCTATTGTGAGGAAATAATGATCACACTGTTTATTAGATTTTTTAAATATCACAACACTTACTTCCTATGCATTTGTTCTCAAGAAGCATCTGATGGATGCTCCCCGAAAAGGAGGAGTCAACCAAAAAAGAAAAGGACCAGCAGCCCTGGGGGAGCCACCCTGGAGAAGCGGCCACAAGTAGGGCAGGAAGGGCACTCTGACAGGTTTGGAGGGGCCAGGCAACTGCTGCAGGAAGCTGAACAACTCCTGTTGGAGAAGATCCAGGGAGAAGGGACTTAATAGATTACTTGATGCGAGACTCTTTGGGCAAACTAAGGCCTTTAGGGCTAGAGCTGGGGTGAGGGAGGAAGGAAAGGAGGCCTGCCCAAGAATTAAAGAGAGGCTTTTTTGAGGAGACAAGAGCAGACAGAGTGTAGGTCAGAATGTCCAACAAACTTAAAGAAAGCCTGAGATCCTCCCAACTGACTGGCTAAAATATTAGGTGTGGAGGAGCAGGTGTCAGGTCCCTCCCCCACCTTCCCAGGTTCTTAGTTCCCAGAACTGAAGAATGATTATGGTTACTGAGTCAATGGGATGAACGAGCGGAGCAAGCAGGTGCAAGCAGGCAAAGTGACGATGTTTATTAAAGATTAGAACATATTCCAAAGAAGGAATGGGTCAGCCCCTGCGAGTGGAGGAGAAATGGAGCCAGATGAAGAGGTTGAGGGTGTAGGAGCTGGGGACTGAATGAAGGTGGAAGGTTTGGAAATTTGAGAGGTGGGGATACAGGAGGCGGCAGGATGACCCATGGGGTTGAAGTCAGAGTCAGAATTGGGAGGTTGGGAGAGTGGCTGTTCATTGAGAAGAATTTGAAGGATGACCCTGAAGGAAGAAGAAAGCTTGATGGCAGAGACCCCTGGACCACTTGCTGTTCCAGATGATGAAGTTCTTGAGATCTCTGAGAACGTTTACATCAAAAGTGCCATTTTCAGGCTATTGGTTCCATGGTCTAATTTACACCGGGGCCAGGCAGGGCTTCAGGGGAACATGAATCACTTTGGTCTGGTGTCTCCTTTTAAATCCAGGGTGCCCAGGTTTTTGAGGAGACTACCCAGTGGCAGGTTTCGGAGGGAACTGAATAGCGACTGCCTGTAGCATGTAAGGTGGGGAAGAACGGGGCAGAGGCTCACCAGCAGTGGAGGCAGGCGTC
This sequence comes from Perodicticus potto, assembly GCA_963574655.1. Classification (NCBI taxonomy): domain Eukaryota; kingdom Metazoa; phylum Chordata; class Mammalia; order Primates; family Lorisidae; genus Perodicticus; species Perodicticus potto. Next base: position 3,073 of record CAUYRH010051840.1, read on the forward strand.
TCTGTGTCATCTGCCGGGCTAGATGGAAGGCGTCCTAACCCTGCTCCTCAGGTGTCCCCAGAGGAAGGTGTTGGGGGCATAGGGACCAGTGTCTCCAATCCCGGGGGAAATCTTGATCTAGTTCTAGGATTTTCAGAATAAATGGATGGAGGAATGAGAAATCCTGGAGCCCTTTTCTCCAACTCGCTGAGTCCTAATGAATTAGTGTGCAGTGGTGGCCATCAGGGGGCCACACCAATAGTCTGGGCAGTTCCTGGGCAGGTCTCATTGCCTCCTGTCCCGGCCAAAGCACTGTAAAGATGAGGGGTCAAGGCTGGAGCTGAGGTGAGGGTCTGCACGGAGAGGAGGGAGTACTTTTTTTCTTTCTTTTTTTTTAGAGACATAGTCTCATTTTATTGCACTTGGTGGAGTGCGGTGAAGTCACAGCTCACAGCAACCTCTAACTCCTGGGCTTAGGCAATTCTCTTGCTTCAGCATCCTGAGTAGCTGGGACTACAGGCACCGGCCACAACAACTGGCTGCTGTTTGTTTGCAGTTTGGCCTAGGCTGGGTTTGAACCTGCCACCCTCAGTATATGGGGCTGGTGCCCTGCCCACTGAGCCACAGGCGCCACCCAAGGAGAGGCTTTATAAGAAGAGACAAAGAGCTGACTTTTGGTCAGACTCCACTATGTGCTTCTAACTATGGCCACCCGGGGTGAACAGAAGCCCGCACTGCTCACTGCTTCCCCCATAGTGGCAGAGCTGTGATGTGGGAAACAGGTGTAGATTTGGGCCTTGGCACAGCCTGTGGGTTAGTTGCCCAGGGGCCTATCTCAGGGCAGGAGGGGGTCAGAGGCCTGGAGGCCCTGGGCCATGAGGCATCTTGTGTATTGAGAGCACCAGGCCAAACTCCTATCATCTACCTGGATTGACCGTTTACCTCTGCTCTACCTGTCCTTCAAGACCTTGTCCCAGCTCCTAAGTGCGGGTGGGGGGCCACTCATTCATTCTACCTCCTTCCTACATGCTTCTCACAGAGACTCAGCAGTTAAAACCTGCATTTCCTGATCTACTTTGCAGCTAGGAGGACACCCAGCTGAGTTCTGGCAATGAGATGTAGGTGGAAGGGTCCTGGGACAGCCTCCCAAACCTTTCCTGAAAGACAGCAGGGGTCCCTTTCTTTGCTCTCTTCACTTTCCTCTGTCCTGGAATGTAGATGTGATGGCTGGAACTGAAGCAGCACTTCTTAGGCTATTGGTTCCATTGTCTAATAGTTCCATGGTAGAGTGTAAGCCAAGACAGAGCCCAAATCCAAGAGCACTTATTACCACAGCTGACCCAGACCATCACTTCTGGACTTCTACAAGACAGAAGTTATATTTCTATTTAATTTGTATGAACCATTGTTCTTTTAGGTCTCTGTTACCTGTGCTTGCATTTAGCATTTCTCTATGATTTTCAGGGTTTGCAGTTAAGGGCCAGCTGTTATAAAAGTGGATGAGGCATGACCCTCCATGCAGAGACTCAGCTGATGTGTCCTTATATTGCTCCTGCTCCCCTCTCGAAGAAAGAGAGCCCAGGGGCAAGGAGGGGGTGAGTGTGGCCCCTGCCCTATGCTCCCTCTTTGCGAATCTAGAAGCCTGTGGGCAGCAACTCAGCCTTAACCTGGAATTATCCATAAAGGTTTTTCCAGGTAAGAATTATTATTATTATGCAGTGCACTTTTTTTTTTTTTTGGGTAGAGTGCCATGGCGTAACAGCTCACAGCAACCTCCAACTCCTGGGCTTAGGTGATTCTCTTCCCTCAGTCTCCTGAGTAGCTGGGACTACAGGCGCCCGCCACAACACCCAGCTATTTTTTTGTTGCAGTTCGGCTGGGGCTGGGTTTGAACCCGCCACCCTGGGTATATGGGGACGGCATCCCACCACTGAGCCACAGGCACCGCCCTTATGCAGTGCATTTTAAATGTTATTTTAAAGTGTGGGAGGAGCAGATTGAATGACTAAAAAGTGCAGGCCAGTGGGGGCTAGGAATGTGCCTGGATTTTTCACATGAATTCTTTTTTTGAGACAGAGACTCAAGCTATCGCCCTGGGTAGAGTGTCATGGCTTCATAGCTCACAGCAACCTCCAACTCTTAGGCTCAAGCCCATCCTCTTGCCTTAGTTTTTCTATTTTTAGTAGAGTCATGCTTTTTGCTAAGGCTGATCTCAAACCTGGGAGGTCAAGCAATCCACTTGCCTCGGCCTCCCAGAGTGCTAGGATTACAGGCATGAGCCACCAAGCCTGGCTTGTATAAAGAATTCCCTTTGGGTATTAAGCATCTCCCTTCCTGGATCATAATTTCAACATGGCCCTAAGTGTCTTGTCCAGGGTCCTGGATTTTCTAAGCTCCTCAAATTTGGCAGAAAGTATTAAAGTATTGGAGCCATTCTGTCCTCCAGAACAGCCCCTAGGCTGGGCAGGGGCAAAGCAAGGGGTGGAGGGGAGCAGGCAGAGGCAGCTGCTGCTCCTCCCACCAGGAGCCACACTCTGCTCCCAGCCACACAAACGTGAGCCCCACAAACGTGGCCAAGACATCCTTGACTGTGAAGGGGACCTCCACAAACCCCGCACAGCGCACCTGGAGAGGCACATCCACACCACACCATTGCCTCTACACACAGCCTCCTCTTCCAGGAAGCCTTCCCAGATTGACAAAGCACCTTTTGCTTTGTCCCTCAGAAGGACCCTGTGTAGGTGAGGGGTTGGGGGAGCTCGATGTCTTTTTACAGGCCAGACAATTGAGCCCGGGGAGGGTAGATTCCCTGCCTCCAGCTGGTGAGGGGCAGAACTGGCGAGGGGCAGAACTGGCAGTGGAGCTGGGCTGACCCCAGCCCACTGAGATGCCCTGTCTGCCCACTGCCTTGCTTGGTGGTGGGAGGTGACTGAGGTCAAGGAGTTGGGGAGCTGCCCACCAAACCCAGCCAAGGCCAGTGACAAGACCCTGGCGCCCGGCATCTCCCACATGGCTCACCTCCCAGGCAATGGGCAGCCTCCATCCCGCTCCTGAGAAGGGCACTAGTGTCTGGGCAATGGCCAGGATTTTCCTGGCCTCACCCCCAATGGGTGCTGTCTGCCTGCCCCCACAAAGAGCCCTCGGTGTCATGGTGCCAGCAGGGCTTCAGCACCCTCAGGCTTCCCTTTCGGGGCACTGCACCAGGCTCCTACCTCAGGCTTTCCTCTAGACTGGGGGCCTGGCGGGATGGGGGCCACATTCAGCCTCTCAACAACCACCCTGTGGGCAGGTTCTGTTGATGCCCTCAGGTCACAGATGAGGAAACTGAGGCTGAACAGGCAGCCTTGGGCCCTGGTCTTACCCCATGGTGGGCAGCAGCCCAGCAGGGCAGGCTGCTGACAGGCCCCTGGACATGACGCTCCAGAGTGCCTGCCTGGCAGGAGCAGAAGGGCGAGGAGTCAGGCCCAAGGCATCTGTGTGACCTATCCCACCAGGACTGTACCCCTGGCCCGATGAACCCTCGAGAAAGCCAAAGCAGGCTACAATTTCCATTTTTTACCATGTCGAGAACACAGAGCTTGTCTGAAACTATAGGGCAGAAGCGGAAGGGGCAGACTGCAGGCCTCAGGGGCCTGGACCAGGCAATGGCCTCTCAGCTCCTGCCTTTGTCCCTATAATCTGTCCGCACAGAAGCAGGGGCCCTGCCAACCCCCACTGAGCCTCAAGGTGTTCCGCCATTTCCTGCCCACTAGCCCTGCAGCCCCACTTTTCCCCACACAGACCCAGCACTGAGCACAGCACTGCTGCCCTTGGGAGCCTCTTCCCCATCCCCCTGAACTCCCTCCCTCCCCTGAACTGCTCCACCTCCCGCATAGCCCTCTCCTCTCCCCCTCACCCCCCTTACTCCTGGTTCCTTTATCTCAGCTGCTGCCTCCCTCCTCCCACTGCCAGAGCCACCCTCCACCCCACACCTACCTGCAGGAGTTAGGGGACCCAGCACTGCTCCACTTCTTGGCTCTTGCCCCAGCAAAAGCATCCTGTGTCTTGTGTCTCACATACCATGACACGTGTCTGGAAGTGCCACCTCTTGACACACTCCATTTCAGGATCCTGTGCCCCACCCTGGCAAAGTGCAGTCCCTCCCCCACTGCAGCAAACAGGCCCAGAGCCCTCAGCAAGGGTGGGGGGTGGTTCACAGCTCCCAGCCAGCACCCACAGGAGTTCTCCTCCTCTCCCCTGCCTAAACCCCAGGGTCTCCCTGGGCAGCCAGGTGATGGCTGTGCTGTGGCCCCAGGCAAGGTCCTTGCACTGCTGAAAGCTCTGGGGCAGACGGGTCCAGGGGGCAGGATGAGGGCCTTGCAGGGACTGGGGAAATGCAGGTGGCTTTTGTCTGGAGGGAGCAGCTTAGTGTTGAAGAGGAAAACAGGGCCAGGCGGTGGCTCTTGCCTGTAATCCCAACACTCTGGGAGGCCGAAGCTGGCCAGATTGCTTGAGCTCACAAGTTCGAGACCAGCCTTAGCCATCTCTAAAAATAGCCGGGCATTGTGGTGGGTGCCTATAATCCTACCTACTCAGGAGGCTGAGGCAAGAGAATCACTTGAGCCCAGGAGTCTGAAGTTGCTGTGAGCTGTGACACTACCACACTCTACCTGGGGCAACAAAGTGAGACTCTGTCTCAAAAAAAAAAAAAAAAAAAAAAGGAAGAAAAAAGCATAAATTTGGGGAGAAGCCTCCTGTGTTTAAAACTCCTCTCTCTGGGGAGGGTGGGCTGCCCCCCAGGGAGGCAGCTGCTCGCTTTGAGCCTCTATGCCAGGCGTCCTCAAACTTTTTAAGCAGGGGGCCAATTCACTGTCCCTCAGACCGTTGGAGGGCCAGACTATAGTTTAAAAAAAAAAAATGAACAAATTCCTATGCATACTGCACATATCTTATTTTGAAGTAAAAAACAAAACGGGAACAAATACAATTCATACCAACGCATGTGACCCGCGGGCCATAGTTTGAGAACTCCTGTGCTATGCCAAAAATTGGGCAAGAAGCTGCAGGACAGGGCCTTCCCAGGCATCTGCCCAGGCTTCCAGAGGGCAGGGCTTGCCCACCTGACCAGGAAGAGGTGACCAGGGCACACCTGGTTCCGAGATAGAGGGTTATGGACGCTGTAGGAGAAGGGACTTCAGGACCCTCCTTAGTAGAGGAACCACATAGCTAGCTGGCCCTGCCAGGGGGGCTACCTTAGGTAAAGTCCTTGCCTTCTGTGTGTGTGTGTGGAGGGGCAGCAAGGGAGGGGAGGTGGGGACAGGCTGAGAAGGTGCAGAGCAGTACGGTGGAGGTGCAGTGGGGGGGTCCCCAGGGCCAGAGAGGCCAGGAGCCTGCCCAAGGGGCCGGCAACACAGTGACTGCCTCAGTCTCTTAGGCTCATCACCGTCTCCCCCATTTGAGGCTGGGCCTTAGGTGGGAAGGGCCACCCCCCTGGCTTGCCACAGCCTCCCTCCCAGCCCCTCGGGCTAATTGGCTGTGACAGCTTGAGCCCTCAGCAGCTGAGCAGTGTCACTGTGAATTAGGCAGGCGCTGAGCCTCCAGCTGCAAATTACTCTGTCACTGCTGGCTGGTGCAGGAGCCTCTGAGGGAGCATGAGCATGGGGTCCGGGAGTGTCGGTGTCCGCAGCAGCTCTGCCCCCTAATTTGGCCCTGAAGGAGCCCCCCACCCTACCACCCCCATCTGCCTGGGAAATGCCTTTTCAGGCTCCTCAAGCTGGGGCCCCACTTTCCCCGGCTCCTGTCTGCCTCCACAGCTGGCTCCCCACCTCTCCCTGCATCTGTCTCAGAGCCCGCTCCTGGCCGCCCCCTGGACACCTCCTCTCAGGAGACACCCACGGCTGCTGGCCAGGCCCAAGCGCCCCCTCCATGACCACATGGGCCACTGGGGCAGATGCTATCTAACCCTAAGCTTGCCCTCAGCTGCTCCTCTGAGACTCTTTTAACCTGCAGCCCCCCTCGGGCAATTTCCACGGCTCTCCACAGGCTCCCTCCATCTAGAAAACCTGGCTATAGGCTTTCAATGAGCTCCATCTGCACTCTCCCTCCTCCCAAACTGGGCTGGGCTAGGGTTGAGTCTGGGAGAGGGGGCACCCAAGCCCCCTTCCCTGTACCCTCCTCAGCCACCCTGGCCCTTAGCAGGACTCTGTGGACCCAAATTGCTGACCAGGCAGCTGGCTCTGGGATGGAGGAGGCAGGGCTAGTCTTGCCTTGTACCTCACAGTTGCTCTTGGAAGAGGGCATGGTCCTAGGGTGGGCCTCCACACTAAGCCTTTATTTTATTTTTATTTTTTTTTGAGACAGAGCCTCAAGCTGTCACCCTGGATAGAGTGCTGTGGCATCACAGCTCACAGCAACCTCCAACTCCTGGGTTCCAGCGAGTCTCCTGCCTCCGCCTCCCAAGCAGCTGGGACCATAGGCACCCGCCACAACGCCCGGCCATTTTTTTGGTTGTAGCCATCATTGTTGTTTGGCGGGCCCAGGCTGGATTCGAACTCACCAGCTCAGGTGTACATGGCTGGCGCCTCGGCCCGTTGAGCCACAGGCACCGAGCCCACACTGAGCCTTTAGTGGCTGGCCAAGGAGAATGAGGCCTCCATCCTGGTGACAGCGAGGACAGAGGCTGGGAGAGAGGCAGCAAGGAGAGGCCAGGATAGCAGGGGTGGGGATGGCGACCCGCTCAGACTTCTCATCCTCTGGCCCCTCAGCCCAGGCAGGGGGCTGGGCCAAACCTGGCTGAGGATGGCACTTCTCTGGGATGGCCACATGGACAGGAATGGCACAGACCAAACCCATGTGGAGGTCTCCATGTGTGTATGTGCGCAGGGCCACGTGTGTGGCCCCACAGGTGTGTCTGCTACTGTGTGGGTCCCGGTCCTCGTGTGTCCGCGTGGCAGTGTCTGTGCATGTGTGTCTACTCACACACCTGGCTGTCTGCATGTATGTGTGTGCACACATGTGGCAGCTTTCCGGTGCTCCTCCTCGTGGGAGAGCTGGGGAAGAGAACACCTCCTGGTCACAACCTGAGGAGCAGCTACAAAAGGAGGCAAGGAGGGGGCCTGGCGGGCAGATTAGGGGGCCTGGACCCCAGCACAAAGCAGTCTTGAAGGCCACCAAGGGCTGATAGCAGGCAGGATATGGCCTTCCTGGGGTAATTGTCACTGGGACCCAGATTTTTCGGAGTTTTCCTGCAGTCCTTAACCCAATGAGGAAGAGTGAGCTGGCGGTGCCCTGCTTGGGGGGGCCTTGCAAACCTGGAGGAACCCTGGGCAGGGGCAGAGCAGGACATGAGAGGGTTTGGGATTTCTGGTTAGGGTGGTCCCCACTTTGGAAGCTTTCCTGAGCTGGGAGTTGGGGCTAGGTCCAGCGGCTGGGAATTCCCAGGGAAGGAGGCAATGGTGGGCACACCCTGTGAAGGGCACCTGCAGCCCAGGCCTGGGGGAGGGCACTGGGGACCTACCTGGCAATGGGTGTCCAGTATGCAGCAGGCCCGGGTCCAGGGTGTGCTGTGTGTGAGTGTGTGTGTCTGTGCTGGCCTGTCCTCCCTCAGAGCCCCCAGGCACAAGACATGCCCCTTCAGCCTCCCACCACAACTCCCCCTGGAAACTGAGGTCCTTCCCCTGTGCCCCGCCTCCCCTACTTGTGGTCTCCCTGTCTCCTAAGCCTCAACCCTCTCCTCTCTCCCAGGGCTCTCCCACTAAGGATCCCTCATGTTGGTTTTCTTTTCTTTTCATTATATCGCCCTCAATAGAGTGCCATGGTGTCACAACTCACAGCAACCTCAAACTCTTGGGCTTAAGTGATTCTCTTGACTCAGCCTCCCAAGTAGCTGGGATAATAGGTGCCCACCAAAACGCCCGGCTACTTTTTGTTGTAGTTGTCATTGTTATTTAGCTGGCCCAAGCTGGTTCAAACCCACCAGTCTCGGTGTATGTGGCTGGTGCCATAACCACTGTGCTGTGGGCACCGAGCCACCTTGGTTTTCTTGTCTCCCTCAGAGCTCCAGCATCAGGGCTATGGGTTTGGTCATTTTATCCCTGCTGTGGACTCCCCAGGAGGCAGGTGAAGAGGGCTGGCTCTGTGGGGACAGAGGGCAGCAAGGGGACGTGATGAAGCTTTCCTGTTCTGTTCCAGATGTTGAGGTGCAGGGACACCCAGGTGAGGTGCCCTCACTGCCCTCTTGGGACATAAGGGAACAAGGAGGTGGTCCAGCCACCTTCTAGCTTCCTTCCGATCTGCTGTCCAGGTGGCTCTGCCCGGGTACTATGGGGCTGCTACTCACATACCTGCATGGACACATACATAGGAGCACCCCTTTGCACACACCTGCGCTCTACAGCCCTCCCAGGGCCACCTATGGCCAGGGATGCAAGCCCTGAGGGCTCCTTTCCACGGCCTGCCCAGGCCACCAACTTCCCTGGAGCTGGCCTCTGCCCACTGCTGCCTGAAGCCCTCATCTGGGCAGAAGGCAGGCTCACGGTGCTTTCCACCTACCCTGCTTTGCTTCCTGCAAAGCGGTTGAAAAGATCCGATCCGAACACAAGAGTTAGTCACTCCTCCTGCCCCAGGAGCTCCCCATTTGTCAGCACCTTGGTTTGGGTGGAGGAGCCTGCGAGGAGAGGAAGCGGGAGGGAAGGAAATGGGAGAGAGTGAATTAAACCCAGAATCTGCTGTCCGGGGCCCACAGCTCTGGCCCAGCTTCGAAGATTGCTGTGGACAAGACAGGATGCTGGCCCAGACACTGGCATCATGCGGTGCGGCTCCCCCAAGCCCCCAAACTAGTAAGCTTCTGGCAGAGCCCTCCCATGGCCTATCAGGGAGGGTGACAGTGTGGCCCCCTGCCCACCACTGCTTCCCAGTCGCTGACCAAAGGTGGCCAGGAGGAAGGCTCTGTGCAAATGACCCTCAGGGTGGAACACTAAGGTGTCTGTGTCGTGTCAGTGTCCTCTGCTCTTGATTGCAACTTTGACCTGCCACCAAGAAGCCAACAAACCCAGCCTGGGAGTGTGCCCACAGCCCTTAGACCCTCTTTGGGGATAGAGGGTCCCTGCGAACCAACACCCCAACCCTCATGTCTGAGCTGTTCCAAGGTTGTCTGGAAACTGCTCAGCCCTCTCCAGCAGCTCTCGTCACACCACAGTCTTCCGAATTACTCTCGTTTAACTCTCACCCCACCCCCCCCCCACCCCACATTTCTTCTCTCCCTGCAGGGACTGTGCATAGCCAGGTTCAACTCCTGGGATTTTGCTCAACCCTCCAGAGACCCAAAACAAATCTCTTGCTACAAGTCTGAGCCTAAAGCAAAGGACTTCTTTTCTGGGTCTCTGATGATTAAGACAATAAAAGAGACCTGCTAGAGAATGACAGAGACCTTGTAACTACGAAAAATAGAAAAACTAGCTGCAGTGGCAGGTGTCTGGAATCCCAGCTACTCTTGAGGCTAAGGGAGGAGAATCACTTGAGCCTAGGACTTCGAAGCTGCAGTGATCTCCAGTCTGGGTGACATAGCTGGTGACAGAGTGAGACCCTGTCTCAAACCCCCCCCCCCAGCAATTCAGCCAACTCACTCAAGGGACCACTGCCCTCCCGCTGAGAAAGTCTCTGCTTTACCAGGACAGGAAATCGGCACAGCGCTACTCCCTCCTGCCGCAGGCAAGCAGCTCATTCTCCAAATTTGCAAACCGCAGCCGGCACCTGATCCCCCTCCGTAGCCCAGGTAGGGAAACATCCACTACAAGACCCCCAGCTACCCTGGGCCCTCATAAGGGGACATTTCCAGGGGTGCTGCCTCATTGTGCTGTCCCTAGTCTGTGTCTTATCCTGAGTCCGAGCCATTCAGAGGAATTCACCTGTAAGTGGAAGGCCAGTGGGCTTAGAGGGCTGCAGACAGTTCCCTGCCACCAGGATACAGCAGTTCTACATTTGGGTCTCCACCGAGGATGCCCCAGGCCCTGTGTGCCCAGCAGCTCAGCGGCTCTTGTTACCAGCGTCCTGGCCTCTTCCCCAGGGGCAGCTCCAAGGTGTGTGGGGCACAGAGCCTGTGGACAGCCACCTCAGGTTCTCCCTGGTCCAGAGCTAGGACAAAGGCCATGCAAGGACCCTGTTTTCCCACTATTCAGGTAGAAACATGGCAAAATCAAAAGCCTCTGACAAACTAGCCAGGCTCCAGTGACTTTTGGATCTAAACAGATTTATTTTTATTGTGTATTTTGTTTTTCCTTTCCTCATTTTCGTAGCAAATGAAAAAGAACACAACAAAAAACGACGCAACGAAATTTTCAATGAGCTGTTGAGCGGGCCTGTCTTCTGCTCTGAGAGCTGGGCAGGACCAGCTGGAGTCCTGGTGTGGGCCATGGAGGTCCCTTGAAAAACCCAGAGATCCCCAGTCAGAGGCAGGGCCCTGCCCAGCTTAGAGGGGCCAGAGCACCGGCCTCCTTGCCCTCACTCTGCCACAGTCCAAAAATCGATTACGCTCTAAAAAAAAATTCACAAACAAAACGAAATACAATTTAAATTAAAATAAAAACATTTTCTCCACCTGCCCCATGCCAGGAGGTTCAGGCCGAAGCCTCCTATTTAAAAAATTTTTTGCTAGAAATACTGTGCATTACTTTTTTCTTTCTCTTCTCTCAAAAGTTAAAATAAGATATATTTTCCCAGGAGTCAGAAATACGTTCGGTGCATAGAGAAGCCGCAGCGCGGGTCCAGGCCAGCCCCAGCGGCCGGGCCTGCGCCCCTCCCCCCTCCCCCCCGTCGAGTACAGCAGGGCAGCAGGCCGGACAAGCGCGGACCGCGTTCCGGATTCAGTCTCCGGGAACGCCGGAAGCAGGGCGGGGTGCAAGCGGGCACAGGGCAGGCAAGGCCGGGCGCTACGAGCGAGCGACGCATGCTGGGCTCGCCGTCCGAGGGCGACCCGGCTGGGGAAGGAAGGGCCTTCCTCCAAGGTTTTCTAGTTACCAGGCAAAATAAATATAAATACTTCGCAAATAAGACCGCTTTAGAAGGGCGAGGGAAGTAAAAAAAAAAAAAGACAAGGAAAAAAGGCAGAAGGGTAGAAAACGCAGGGGGCGGGCGGGGCAGGCCGCTGGGACGCGGGGCTGCAGCGCGGCCGCTCTAGAGGGCAGGGGCGGAGGCCGGACAGAGAACACGTTCGACATATGTACAGGTGGACGCTCTGGAGTAAGGTAGACCTGGCTCAAGTTTCCTCGGACGTCGCCGTTTTCGGCGCGCAGAGGAATCGTGACAACGTCGGGCCCGCGACTGGGGAGGTGCGCGGGAACCCGGGCCGGGGGCAAGAGGCCGCGCGGCGGGAAGAGCCCCCAGCCGAGGCCTGAAGACGGGGTCTGAGTACGCGGCCCGCGCCGCGGAATCCGTGAGAGGCCCCCGAAGAGCCGCGCGAGCTTGTCCGGGGCAGCGGCGCGGGCTCGAGGTCCGACGCTCACAAGAAGAAGTCGGGCGCGCCCTTGGCCCCGCCGGGCCCGGCCTGCGGCGGCGAAGGCTCCCGCGAGAAGCCGGCCCCGCCCGCGCCCCCGGGGCCGCCCCGGCCCGCCAGCTTCTCGTATTTCTCCTTGTACAGGTCCCGCTCCTTGGCCAGGCGCCCCACCTCCAGCTTCAGCTGCTCCACTTGGCTCTGGAGCTGGCACTTCTCGCTCTCCAGAATGTGCCGCTGCTGCACCCGCTTGAAGCGGCACGACTGCGCGTAGCCGCGGTTCTTGAGCGTGCGCCGCTTCTGCTTCAGCCGGATGACCTCCTCCTTGCTGAAGCCGCGGAGCTGCCGGTTCAGCTCCCGCACCGACATGGACACCAGCTGGTCGTCGGAGAAGCGCTCTTCTAGACGCACGTGGTGGCCCGCGCCGCCGGGGCCCGCGCCGCCAGGGTGGTGGTGGTGGTGGTGGTGATGGTGGGCGGCATGGTGGTGGTGGGCAGTGTGATGCGCGCCGTGGTGATGGCTGGTGCCCATGTCGTCCGCGTCGCCGCCGCCGCCCGCGAAACCCTGGCCCCGGAAGGCCTCATAGGCCGCGGCAGCCGCCGGGTGGTGCACGCCATGGTGCCCGGCGTGGTGGCCGCTGCCAATGAGCGCCTCCACCGCGTCCTCGGGCGTCAGGTTGAGCGCCTCGGGGTTGAGGTGGTGCTGGTAGCCGCTCATCCAGTATAGATCCTCTAGTGCCGGCTTCCCCGAGGTGCCCCCGACGGCGCCTGGGCCCCCGCTTGGAGGCCCAGGGGCACCCCCAGCCTGAGCCGCGCCGCCGGCGGCGCCGCCACCAGTGCCCGGACTGGGAGCGCAGAAACTAGGCGAGGAGGGCACGGAGGAGCAGGGCGTGCTAAGCGGCGTCGAGGACAGCGAGCCGGGCGGTAGACGGTGGCAGAAGCGCTCGGCCTCGGGCGGCTCCTTCTTCACCTCGAACTTCATCAGGTCGAAGTCGTTAACGTACTCGATAGCCAGCGGGCTGCTGGGCAGCTCAGCGCCCATCGCCAGCTCCGCGGCCATCGCCCGGGACCCTAGCCCTGCCGCCGCGCCCGGCCGCGCCCCGAGGGGCAGCGGTGGGGGGGGAGCCGCGGGCCTCTCCCCCCCCTTGCTCCCCACAGACTGCGGTCTGGGCGGGCGCTGAGGGCACTGGCTCTGAGAAGCGCTGGGAAAAGTTTCACGAAGCCAACTCCGGCCGGGCGCTCTGGGGGACGTCGCCGGCAGGGTCCGTCGGGTGGCGCGAGGTCCGCGCCTCCTCCTCCCAGCTGTCAGACGATGGCGAGGGTGGAGGTACGGCCGCCGCCTCGGGCTGCCCCTCCCCCGGCTCCCGCACCCCGCCTGGGCCGCCGGTCGGCCCCGCCTCCCACGGCTGAGTGCCGGGCTGCGAGCTCCCCTTTATAGAGCAGGGAGCGCCAGCTGACCTGCCCCGCCTCCGGGCCAATCGGAGCCCCAGCCCCTCCGTCCTCATTTGCTTATCCCCATGGCAACCGAGAGCCCAGCTGTCAATCTCCTGCGGGAAACAGCTGTGGGAAGGGGTGGGGCTGGGCCGCTGGCGGGAGGAGGGGGCAGGGCCCTCTGGTGGCCGCCGCCCGGGACTGCACGGGCAGAGGGCGTGCGGGGGCACCAAGCCCGGCTACGGCTCTGGGGGCTTCAAGTCCGCGACGGGGCGGCCGCACAGTCCAGGGAACAGAGGGGGCCGCGCCCAGGGGACATTCCGGGCATCCTGACACGGATGACACCAAGCAGCCCGGCCGAGCTAGCGCTAAACGCAGAGCGCTGGTTATTTTTAGCCCCGCGGTTCAGGCGGGTTCAGGAATTTGGTCAACAAAGTTGCTGGCACCTCGGGGCGGCAGGATCCACCACTAGACCAGCCGGGCTCTAAGAACGCGCACGGGCGGAGAGAGGACGCGGGTGGGGGGATGAGGGTGCGGGCCAGCGGGCTGCCAGGCCCCCCAGAGCACTAGGAATTTCGGTCCCCAGATACCTACAGCTCAGTTCCGGCTGTGGGGCGGGACTCAAGGCTCCTTGCTGGACCGGGAGTGGGATTATGGTGGCTGAGGTGGGAAGCCCAGGGTTTCTACCCGCAAGGTTTCAGCCCTGCTAGGAGGCGCCTTCTGTACACGGGAGAACTCTGGAGGGCCCCGGGCCAGCACGGGGTGCATTGGGAAAAGGAAGGTGATGGAGGGGCAGGGGGCCTGTGATGCTAGATCCTGACCCTACCGAGGAGAAGGGTGGAAGAGGAACACAAGAATCAGCGCTGTGGGACGACCCAGAGCTGGTCCTTTTTCTCTAAATTCTTTATACATTATAAAGTCTTTAACTTTATAAATAATACTTTATATAATTCTTTATATAGGACTTTGACAATTTTTTTAAAATGTCGGGAGTGGCGTCTGTGGCTCAGTGAGTAGGGTGCCAGCCCTATATACGGAGGGTGGTGGATTCGAACCCTGCCCGGCCAGCTAAAACAGCAATGACAGCTGCAACAAAAATAAGCCGGGCATTGCAGCAGGCGCCTGTAGTCCCAGCTACTCCGGAGGCTGAGGCAAGAGAATCGCTTAAGCCCAAGAGTTTGAGGTTGCTGTGAGCTGTGACGCCACGGGACTCTACCGAGGGCGACAAAGTGAGACTCTGTCTCAAAAAAAAAAAAAAGAAAAATGTCTTAAGGGATGTGTGTAGTAGCACCTGTAGTCCCAGCACTTTGGCAAACCAAATCAGGAGGATCCCTTGAGCCTAGGAGTTTAAGGCTGCATGAGATGTGATCATGTCACTGCACTCCAGCCTGGGCAACAGAACAAAATCCCCTCTCTGAAAAAAAGTCTTGAATATAACTACCTGTGCAGAGGAAAAAGACAGGAATTCACCAGGCACAGCCTGGTCATGGTGCTGGGAGATTTATTCACCAGGGGTCTTGCCTCATTCCTTTTTAAAAATGTATATTATTTTATACAGTTAGGAGTGAACACCCTACTTCCTCAGATGTCATGGGAGCCCCTCACCTCTTCCTCCATGCTCTCCCGCTCCTAGAGGTGGGCTGGGCCTGGGAGTTTGGGGAGGGCAGGCCTCCCTCCTCATGAGGTGGGGCTTCTCTCCCCGGTCCTCACTTTAAGCTCAGGACTCAGTGCTGAAGCCAGTTTTCTAGGCCAGTGGCCTTACAACCACCCTCTCAGTATCACCATGTCCATTCTGCAGATGAGGAAATGGAAGCTTTAAAATAATGCACTTGGAGAGGCACCTGTGGCTCAGTGAATAGGGCGCCAGCCCCATATACCGAGAGTGGTGGGTTCAAACCCGGCCCCGGCAAAACTGTTTCAGAAAATAGCCGGGCGTTGTGGCGGGCGCCCGTGGTCCCGGCTACTCGGGAGGCTGAGGCAAGAGAATCGTCTAAGCCCAGGAGTTGGAGGTTGCTGTGAGCTGTGTGATGCCACGGCACTCTACTGAGGGTGATAAAGTAAGACTCTGTCTCTAAAACAAATAATAATGCACTTAGCATGTGGCAGAGCCAAGGCCACATGAGGGGCTCAGACCACATGAGTTTCCCCACATAGCACCCTCTGCTCAGAGGGAGGCCTACAAATCAGAGGATGCTGCTGTGTGGTGTGAACTGGGGCACACCTGCCTACCTGCATCCTGCAGCTCAGGCCAGAGGCAGGGGCCAGGGGACCCTTCCTGAGCCCCAGAAGTCCCAGGGCCCTAATGCTGCCCCTCCAAAGCTCAGCAGCATTTCTGGGCACCTTACCCTCGTGGCTCCTGGGTGCACTGGAGAGTTGCTGAAGAGGAAAGAGAGAGCACTTGCAAGGGGCTGCCCCACCACCTGCCTGCCCTCAAACTGTGGCTTTAGTGCCAGGCCAAGTGGCCTGGGGAGAAGATTCAGTCACAAGGCCAGGAGGATGCTGGGGAGTCTCACGGGAATCAAAGAGGAGCTCAACTCTCAGGCTGTCATAGCTTTTCCCAGCGGCCACAACTCCTGACTTCATCCTCAGGACACTGGCCCTATGGCCATCTTGGGCTGGGTGGCACAGAGCCCAGCACCCACAGGAAGCCCAAGCATCCTGCCTTGTCCTGAGAAGTGCAAAAAGGTAGTAAGGGCTGACTGGCCCACCCCAAACTCTCCTGGTACTCAGCCACCACCAAGCCAGGACAGCCCCCGAGAAGTTCCCCTGGTTCCTGGAACAGCCAGTTCCATGCTGCCTGGAGCACCCCACCCCCATCCCCTGGTCTTCTCACACCCTCCAACCTGTCAACAGCCTGTCCTCACAGAATTCCATAGGTGCTGCCCATATGGTTACTAAATGCACCCCACAAATCCTATTGAGCACCTACTCTAAGCCAGGCTGCCTGCCTAGGAGGGCACATTCCAACAGAGAGGCACCAGGGACCCTTTGTTGAGAAGCCCCCTGAAGGCTGGTGGAACAATACAGCACATCATTTCCACCATGGTTTGGTGTCGGGGGATTTGTTCTGGGAAGGTGGGCACAGTTGTCCGTGATCCCAACACTGGGAGGATTCAGAGGCTGGGTGACTGGACTGCTGACTGATGGCACCACCAGGCATCTTCACACCCAGGCCTGGCAGATGGTGGCAGGCTGGTGGCAGGAACAGCTGTCTGTGGTGTCTCTACATGGTTGCTTCTTGTGGCTGGTTGGGCTTCCTCACAGCATGACGGTTGCTTCCCAATGTGAGCATCCAAGAGAGTGAGGCGGATGCACATCAGAAGTTACCCTCACTGGGCTGCACCTCCCGGATGGGGGCAGAGACAGGACCTGGTGTAGGTCGAGCCAAGGAAGAGCACATGGGCTGGGACACACTGCTGCATTTGTGAAAAATACAGCCTACCAGGGTGGATGGAAGATAAGCCATAAAAATAATAAAGAAATATAGTGTATTCATTTCCTACTGCTGTCAAATTAGTGCTTAGTAACTTAAAACAACACACACTTATTGTCTCACAGTTTCTGCAGGTCAGGAGCCTGGGCAGGGCCTAGCTGGGGCCTTTGCTCAGGGCCTCCCAGGTGGCTGCAGTTTTGGTAGGAAGAGCTGCTTCTTTTATTTATTTATTTATTTATTTATTTTTCTTTTGTAGAGACAGAGTCACACTTTATTGCCCTTGGTAGAGTGCCGTGGCGTCACACAGCTCGCAGCAACCTCCAACTCCTGGGCTTAGGTGATTCTCGTCTCAGCCTCCCGAGTAGCTGGGACTACAGGTGCCCACCACAATGCCGGGCTATTTTTCTGTTTTTGCAGTTCCGCCGAGACTGGGTTTGAACTCGCCACCTTCGGTATATGGAGCTGGCGCCTTATTCTATGAGCCACAGGCGCCGCCCGGAAAAGCTGCTTCTAAGTGCCATCAGGTTGTCAGCAGAATTATTCCCTGAATCTGTAGAACTACACCCTGGGCCCCTTGCCACGTGGGGTCCCCTACACAGGCTCTGGCCCCTCAGACCAGCAAGCAGAGGTTCTGGTGAGTCTCCTGTCATAAGGAGTACTGGTATATGTCAAATACTTATAAGTAAGTACTTATTTACTTGTCACTTTTCTGGACTGTCGAACAGTCAGCGGGGAATAAATGGCAGGAAGTGTCACCCATGGCATAAACACCAGGACATGGGGCCAGGAGGCCACCTTGGGGCCCATCCACACTTAAGTCTGTGGCAGGTGACAGGCTGGCTGGTGGGAAGCCCTGCAGCGGCTGAGTCCAGGGAGGCTGCCTGATATGAGGGGGAAGTTGTGGTGTCCCAACACTGTGCTCAGCACACTTTTCCTGGGGAGTTCCCTCGTGGCTGAAAGGTGCCCAGGGGATGGTCCCCACATGGTCTGTGGCTCTGTCTAGAATGCAGCCCCTGGGTGGGGCTGTCTGTCTCAGCAGTTAGTGCCGTCAGAAGGTGCTCTGTGCTGGGCAGGAGCCATGTGTCAAGTCTGGACGCGTCACTTTTTTTTTTTTTTGGATGTGTTACTTTTGTCAGATTTATTTTGGCAGGAAAGTGGCCACTGAGCTTGAGCTGTGGGCCAGTGTTTGCTGGACGGAAGGTATCACAGGAATGGAAAACTTCCCTATCCTATGGGCAGAAGCTCCATGTTTTCTGGGCAGTGGCCTCTGGGCCCAGAACGAGTCATGCAAAGCCACTTTTCTCCCACCTCCTACCCTTAGCAGGGGCTCCTTTGCATTTAAAAAGCGAAACCCAAACCAAAGCCCAGAACTTCAGTACACAGTAAGTGCTGCTCCGCCCCTTTCTGGTCCTCATTCTCCCCTCCAGCACTTATGGAGCACCTGCTGTATGCAGGCACTATGAACTCGTCCAAACCCTGCCCTCTTGGAGCTCTCATTCCGGGCAGAAAGTGACACATTAGTCATTAGTTGAAGAGGCAGGATGGGAGCAGGGCCCACAACAGGAAGGATACTCCTTTCTGTTGCCTCCCAGCCCAGGGGTCCATGCATCCCTCAGCTCACCCTCACCCCTCCCCAGCCAACACCCACTCCAGGCACCCAGGAGGGTGTGCCCTCCCAGGCCCATCCACCCTCCTTAGTGGCCCCCTGGCTTTGCCCCGGGGTCCCCTTCTGCGGCCATCGCAGCTCCCTTAAGGGAACAGCCAGAAGACCTGTCGGCTTGGAGCTTGGGACCTTACCACGCCCTCCCAATGCTCTGAGGTTAAAGGGGTTGTGAAGGGCGTCACACACCCCTGCCACCAGCCTCTGGCCAGCTGGTCCACCCTCCACACCCTCTGCTGTCCGTGTGCATGTGTGGTCTCAGCTCAGATCTCCCTCCTTGGGAGGCCCGGCGAGGTCCTGTCACCATGCTGCCTGTTCTCCTGTGAGGCACAAACCTCTGTCTGGCCTTGGGAGCCACATGACCTGCCACACGAGGGCAGCCCACAGGAGGGTGGAAGGGGCTCCATTCCCACCAAAGCTCTGTGTGGTCCCAGCAGCCAGCAAGTCCCAGGTGTCTCCTGGCTTAGCTTCGCAGGAAGCCTGGGGCTCAGGGACAGAGACATGGGTAGATGGACTGTCCATGCCCACGTCCTGCCCTGAGAGGGAGGGCTGGGGGGCAGCCATGCTCCCTGGAACTTGTCACCCCCAGGTCTTGGCTGATGCCTGGGGCCAGCTCATGTTTGTGCCTGAGGGTCTGTGCTTGCTCCAGATTGCTCTTCTGTGGGCTCATGGTCACTGCAGAGGTCAGGGATGGCCGTAGGGCAGTGGCTTTCTGGACCCCCAGTCAGTTTCCCTGGCACAGCAGTCACTTGTCTGCTGCTGTGCCCCTGGCCTGGGTAGCCTAGAGTGACCTGTGCACGTGCTGGGCTCAGATGTCTGCAGGCACTGTGCCAGGCAGAGCCCAAGGCCGCACGAGGGCCCCAGTGGGCAACAAGACATCATGGTGGCCTCCTGGAGGGTAGTGCCCAGCCTTCCTGAGGCTTCTTGCCAGGTGCTGCATTGGGGGCAGAGGGGCCTGGGCCCAGGCTCCCATCACATGTTCCATGCCCCTGAGCAATGTCTGGGGCCTGGTGGGCTGTGTAGCTGGGGGCAGAGCTGTCTCCCTGGAGAGGGTGGGGCCAGAAAAGCAGAACCCTGTTCACTGGCCCCCCACCTAACATGGACACTGAAGGTGCTATGTGCAGAAGAGTGGCTGAGGGCAGTTTACTCCTGGGTGGGGCCAGCTGGCATCAAGCTTGCTGGGAGCCCTGCCTGCCATGGACGCTGCCAGTGGTATGGATGACAGGCATGAGAATCTGCCCACCTCGAGTCCACCACTGCCTACTCTCAAAGCCTGGGTTCCCAGAGAGCCTGGCCTGACGTGCAGGTGGGTGTCTCCTTATTTATTGTGGATGTCCCGAAGGGAGGCTGGGAGGTAAGCGACTAGAGGTGAGGTGGACCAAGAAGAGGGAGCCCTTTGTGGAGAGTCTGGCGGGGGCATCTCAGAAGGCTGGGGGAGGAGGCCAGAGGTGGGAGTGCCTGCAAAGGACCAGTGGCCACAGAGGGAGTGGCGCCAGGGGCCCGTCCTAAGCAGCTGGCCTCAGCTCTGGGACGTCTACCGCTGCAGTCCCCTTGATGAGCACAGGATTCAAGGCCCCTTGGCTCCTGGAGGGAGGAGGAAAAAGAAGGTAGGGCTGCAGGGTGGCCAGGGCAAGCTGCCAGCTCCTTCAGAGCCCATACCATGGTTGGTACAGAGAGCTCTCAGCAAAATACCCAGGTCTACCAGGGGATGGCTGAGTCAGAACACAAGGCCTTGCAAACATCTGGCCCCAGATGTGCTCAGCCAGTGAGGAGACAGGCCCAGCAGAAGCGATCTGCTTCCCACCCACAGCCTGGCAGTGGGGTCACTCCAGCTATTGACTGGGGTGGGGGAGCTTTTCTTCCAGCCAGGTATAACTTCCAGAGTCCATTACCTGCGTGAAGCTGGCTATAGTGGGGTCACAGGCTGTGCCTAGGGTTTCAGGGCAATGGAACGGGAGGATCATGGCAGAAATGACCACAAATACATACACGGCCACAGCGTCGGCCCCAGGCACCACTCCTGTGGACCAGGCGCCCCTCCGGGCTGGAGGATGGGATCCTACACCCAAGCTGGCCAGGGCCTTTTGCAGGTCGGGGGTCCTTCCCACCTGGGTGTGGCTCAGGTCCTGGGACTTGCTTTGGCTAAGGGGACCCTTGGGGACGTGGAGCGAGTAACGAGCACTGAGTGGTACTCCGGCCAGCACTGGCCCAGAACAGGCAGGGGGACATGGGCTCACAGAGGAGCGACTCAGGCTGAGGCACATGCTGCCAGGGGGAGTCAGGCCTTGGCTGCTGGAGCCGGTTTGTTACTTAGCAGCATATGAGGAAAGACTGACACAAAGATGGAGGTGCCAGGAGCCCCCAGGAGGGGAGCCAGCCCACCTCGCCCAGAGGCCACCCCTCATTTCTCCAGAGGTGAAGGAGATGGAGAAGGTGGATCTCTTGAGTGCCCCATACCTCTCCAGACCTTGCCAACTGACACAATCCTTAGCCAGGCCCTCCAGAAGCGGGCACCCCAAGGCCTGGACAAGCTGTCCCCTCCTTTAAGCTGGGCCACTTCCTCACCACGGCCCCAGAGTGCGCCCTTTCAGCCTTCTCCCACCCAGATCACGCTGGCTCAGCCATGGGGAGAGGCAACTCGGACCCTCTGAACCATCCAGGGAGGTGGGAAAGTGGGGCCCGATGCTTGTGCCCAGAGCGCCGTGCCTCCTGCCTGCTGTCTCTCTCCCGTTTAGGTCCAGGGTCCAGTGTGGTAGTCAGGACAGGCCAGTCAGACACAGGGCAGAACCTTTATTGCTGAACACAAAAAGCCTGCTGGGGAAGCCTGGCTAGAGCCTCTTCTCCAGGGCAGAAGTCCTGGGTGGACAGGGCTGAGGGGGACGCACCACACGCCAGCTGCCATACCCACGGTGAGCTGCCAGGCCCAGGGGGTGAGCGCAAAGATCCAGGGGCAAGGAGGATGGGGTGAAGTGGGTGGCTGGGCAGCTGCCCAGCCTGAGGGGGTAGGTGAGGGCCTGGGCACATACTGATCAGAGGGCTGAGAGCCAGGTGGGCATAGCAGTGCCCCTGTGGCCCCAGGCAGGCTAGGTGGCGGTGGCCCCTCCTTCCTCTCCAGGGACGAGAATCTGAGGTAGGTGCGGGCTGGTCCCCGGGCCCTCACAGACGCGGTTTGATGTGCAGAGGCTTCCCTGTGCAGAGAGGGCAAAAGTCAGGTGCCAGGTGACCCCAGCCCAGCCTTTAGCCTCCCTGCCCTAAAGCTCTGGTCTGGGGCTCAGGATGGGGAGATTCTGTCAGCCCCATCCTGAGTACTTGTGCAGCAAGGCTGCAAAGATGTCAGGGAGGGCAGCTTCTTTTGAGACAGACTCTCACTCTGTTGCCCTTGGTAGAGTGCCGTTGTGTCACAGTTCACAGCAACCACAGACTCTTGGGCTCAAGAGACCTTCTTGCCTCAGTTTTCCATTTTTAGTAGACACAGGGTCTCCCTCTTGCTCAGGCTGGTCTCAAATTTGTGAACTCAAGTAATCCACCCACCTCAACCTCCCAGAGTTTTAGGCGTGAGCCATTGTGCCCAGCTGGGGAGGGCAGCTTCTAACAGGCCGCTGGCCTCTGTGCCTGACTAGCCATGGTAGGCATGGATCATGGGGTGGAGGAGCAGGGGGCTGAGTCCAGGACCTTCTGAGGCCTGGGCAGCAGCTGGCTGGGCTGGGGGCAGGGTCCCTGGTGGGAACCACAATAGTGGGCAGCTGAGCCATGGACACTAGGTGTGTGCAGGTGTGTGCTATACACTCACACCTAGGAGCCAGGCTGCCCTCCCCACCACCACACACATGAAGGAGATGAGCTATACCACGCTGCCCCTTCAATTTGGAGAGCTGGGATGTGTGTGAGCAGCTGGGCCAGGGGGTGGAAGCAGAGCAGAGACCCCCATGTAGGGGAGAGGCTGGCAGGGTCTGGAAGCAGAAGGGGTGAGAGGCAGAGGGTCATGTCCTGGGGCTCCTGCCTAGTGAGCACACACTCACTGGTACCAGAAACTCATACCGTACCCATGAATTCACCAGACCACCCTCACAGGCCCCCCGCATCCCACTGACTACACGATGCCTTTGCACGGCTGCCCATGGCATGGCACCATCCATGTGTCCCCTCCAAGCCCACCTCTCCTAAAGCGTCCCCTCTTTAGGGCTACTGACGCCACTCACTCATGCAGGCTGGGAGCCCAGGCCTACAGAGTGTACTGACCTCTGTCCCACCAGCCCCCTCCTGCTGTGGCCATGTCAGCAGGTGCAGCCAAGTTTCTGGTCCAGAGGCTGTGTGGCCCACCTCGATCTGTCCCTCCAGCTCCCGTCTGGGCTGGGCCTCTGGAGCCCTTCCTGGGCATTGCCTCCCAGCCCCCTGCACACAGGCCCCTCAACGTCCTGCCCACTCCTGGGGACATGGAATTGGCTCCCACATTCCTGATCTTTGAAAGAAAATAGGTGGGAAATGGCTGCCTCAGACCCCACTTGCTTTGTCCACCCCAGAGAGGTCCTGACAGAGGGAGCTGGTGCCCCGCCACAGGGGTGGGGGTCTGGCCACAGCTTCACACTCAGAAGCGGAGGCTGTGAGTAGGCAGGCAGCTGCCCCTCCATAGCGGGCATCTGAGCGTG
Source organism: Perodicticus potto (assembly GCA_963574655.1). Taxonomy (NCBI): domain Eukaryota; kingdom Metazoa; phylum Chordata; class Mammalia; order Primates; family Lorisidae; genus Perodicticus; species Perodicticus potto. Next base: position 25,685 of record CAUYRH010051840.1, read on the forward strand.
CTCAGCGGGGCTGTTAGAGGAGGCTGCAGCACCATCTCCCATTAACGTTACGACCGTGAAATATGACAATAAAATGATAGCCGTATGGTCGCAAATGCGCAGCCCGCCGAGCTGCGTGGGGTTTATCGTCACTCAAACGCGCGGAGAGCTGTAAAATGTTTACAGAAAGGGTCGTTTGCAGCCATAAAATCCTCTTTTCTCTCCTAAACAAGGCTGAGTGGAGCCATTTACCAAGCCCCAAATGTTCATCAGGGGAGAGGGAACATCTGTTCTCTCCAGGAGTGTGCAGTGATCTTCCAGAACAAATTAACAGAAATGGGTGCTTTCTAATTAAATCAGCCCTTGTATGTGGGGGCTGCTCGGGCGGCCACTGCCAGGCTTGGACCTCAGCTGGCCCTGCCCCGTGGGCCCCTGGACCCAAGGTGTGCATGTGAAAAGCCCCTGTGCGCAAGCTGGGCTGGGCTGCCTACCTGAGTCCTTAGTTGGGGGTCTCCTTGGGGTCCGAGCCCTGGGCTGGCCTCCTGGGCTCGGCGAGGACTGCAGGGAGATGAAGGCAGGCAGCTTGCTGAGGCTACTAGAGCCTGTCACCGTTGTCACAGCAGAGGCGGCCTCTTCCTGGAGAGATGGCTCCTCCTGGTCCGAGGAGGAGGGGGGTGAGGAGGGGGAGGGGGATGAGGGACAGGGGAAGGAGGGGGATGCCTTTGATGATACAGGAGAGGTTGAGACTGATGCTGACACCCCTGGGGAGGAGGGGCGGGGGGAGCTGGGCGTCTGTCTGGTGGGCCGTGTTCCAGAGGGCTTCCTGCAGGGGAGGAGGGAGCAGAGTGGAGGGAATCGCTAGGACAGTAAACTGGCCCCTCCCTGCCACATTCTCCCCCAGTAGCCAATGGGTATTGCCATCTGGGGCAAAACTTGAGGCTCCAGGTTCAAGCCCAGCCCTTGGCCTAGGGACAGGCTGGTTATAGGCCTTCTATCTGAGAAGCTGTGGTCTCAAAGGCCCTGAGCCCCACATGCACCTCCTAGTGCCTCAGCTTCTTCTGCACCGGGCTCCACAGTCCATGCAGCAGGTGAGCTGCCCACAGGAAGCCAAGCCTCTCCAGGGGCCCGGGTTCCTTCCCTTCTCCTGGAGAGGGGATTTCTGTCTTTGAGAAGTCCCTGTCTTCCTCTGGGAACGCCTCTATCTAGCCTTGGGGACCCTCCCTAGAGGTCACCTGATACATAGCCTTAGACCCAGGCCAAGGAGCTGGGGTAAGGGATCCTCCCTAGAGGGTCTTGAATGTCCCCCAAGGCCAGGAGGGTCCACCCCCAGGCTCACACACGTAACAGCCACTGCCCCATCACCTGGATCCGTGGCTGCCCGAGGCCCTGCTCCTGGTGGGGGTGTCACTGGGCTCCAGGGTGGAGGGTACAGCTGCCCGCCGGCTGTTGCGTTTCTGGTTGCGGTGGAGTAGCTGGCACTGGGCCCCACGAGGACACGCACCCCTGCGGGCGAAGTCAGGGCACAGCAACGTGTGCTTCTTCTTGCACTGGGGAGAAAAGGCCATTGTGGGGTGGCCGGGTGGGGACTCCTGTTGGAAGGCTCAGGCCACCAGGCCAGAGTGGCTTCACCAGGGCTCCCACCCTTCACTCCCCCACGAGGTGCCTTCAGTGATCCATGGCCCTGGGCACAGACTGAGAGCAGGGCCTGGGCCAGCCCAGGCATTCCCATAGCCTGTGGCTAGGCCACTATTCAGGGCTCTGCCTGTCCGCTGCCTCTGCCAGGCCCTGGCTGCCTGTTCTGGCAGGTATGGAGGGAGCCCTGGGGGAGGTGGGCATGGCTTGAGGCCTAAGGGGTGGCTAGCAGGCTTTGAGCTGGGCTGGGGGATGGGGCAGGTCGGCCAAGGCCAGGCCACATTGGGCCAGGGCTGGGCTGGCCACCGGATCCACAGCACCTGTCATGGCGCTAATTATACCCATGGGTAGGGGGCAGCGCCAGCCGGCAGGTGCTCTGGGCAATGGTGCAGGCTCAGTTCTGCCCACTTGGCTCACAGGGAAACACGAAGCCTCTAACCAAGGACCCAGCAGCCTAGGCTGGACCCAGAAAGGCCCAGAGAACAGGATTGGGTCCTACCTTTCTCAGACCTCCACACCCCTCCTGGGCTCTCCTGTCCCCCCCTACCCTCAGCTACCACTTGCAGTTGGCTCAAGGGGACAACTTGGAGAGGGAAGGCACATCAGCTGCATGGGGCACTCCTCACGGGACCAGGCGGCCCCAGGGCCAGCCCAGACAAATTCACTGCCAAACTCACCAAGGGTCAAACTCAAAACCAGCCCTGGTGCCAGAATAGCTCCCATGCTGCCTGCGTGTGGGGCATGGACTAGCACAACCCCATGGAAATACATGTCCATAGCCTTAAAACCACTTCCTCCCAGGCCCCATAACCTTCCTGCCAGGAATCTTCAGTCTGGGGTCCCAGGCCTGCTCCCAGCACCAGGACTGGGCCTGGTGGGAGGACCTCTCGAGAGCACATGCTGATCCTCGTCAGCCTGTGGGCCAGCTGCACTGTGGGAGCAGCTGTCTCCTCAGAGCCCTACACACCACTCCCTACTCTGGCTCTCAAGCTGAAGGCAACTGAAGGGCAGTGCTCCTTCCTTCTCTCATTCCTTCCTTCCATGTGGAGTGGAGTCCCTTCTGCAATGGGCCTGGTCGGTGGCACAGGTACCTGAACCCCTGGGGCCCGTCCTCTAGGCGCCTGCAGCTGGGACAGGCACAGTGGGCCAATGGTGGAGCCAAGCTGCAGGTGCTTCAGGGACCCAGGGGTGAGGCCTCCTGGAGACCAAGGGCAGTTTGGGTAGGTAGAGGAAGCAAGAGACACATGGCCAGACCCCTGCCAGACAAGAAGAGAACCACTGCCAGCAGGTATGCACGGGGCCCTGAGAGCAAGTGGGCGCCTGAGGGCTCAGGTCACACAAGGGCAGGATTGCAGGCACTGCCATGTGGCTCAGATCCACTAACAGCCCCAGACAAGAGTGGATACAGGCTCGGTGCCTGTTGCTCAGCAGTTAGGGCGCTGGCCACATATACCGGGGCTGGCAGGTTCAAACCCAGCCCGGGCCTGCTAAACAACAATGACAACTACCACAACAAAGAATAGCAGGCATCTGTAGTCCCAGCTACTTGGGAGGCTGAGGTAAGAGAATAGCTTAAGCCCAAGAGTTTGAGTTTGCTGTGAGCTGTGACACTACAGCACTCTACCAATGGCGTCTAAGATTCTGTCTCAAAAAAGAAGAGTGGATATAGTGTCCCTGGATGAGAGATGGTCAGAGGGCAGCCTGGACCCAGGCTGATCACACAGCAGTCACTGAGAGCCTGAAGTGCAGCTTATATTAAGTCGGGGGCTCTGCAGGTGTACATCATGACTTAGTAGGGTAAAGGGAGTATAACAATTTTTCCTTGATTATATGTTGAAATTATTTCACCTGGGTTTTTTTTGTTTTTTTTTTTTTAATTTATTTTTTACTTTTCTTTCTTTCTTTTTTTTTTTTTTGGAGACAGAGTCTCACTTTGTCATCCCAGTAGAGTGCTGTGACATCATAGCTCACAGCAACCTCAAACTCTTGAGCTCAGGCGATTCTCTTGTCTCAGCCTCCTGACTAGCTGGAGCTATACACGCCTGCCATAATGACTGGCTATTTTTAGAGATGGGGTCTCACTCTTGCCAGGCTGGTCTCTAACCTAAAAGCTCGGGCAATCCACCCGCCTCAGCCTCCCAAGTGCTGGGATCACAGGCGTGAGCCACTGCATCCAGCCTATTTTTTACTTTTTAAAGGTGGCTACTAGAAATTCTGAAGTCACACATGTGGCTCATGCGTGTGTCTACTCGACAGGGCTAGTCTGAACTAACCTCCTTCTTGAAAGCAACCCCAAATATAACATCAAATGTAAATTTTCTAAAATCATCCGAGAGTTATGAAGAAAGTAAAATAAATGATGGAGGAGGATGTACTAGGAAGGACATGGATATGAGGCAAATCTCAAATTTTAAAGGACTGAGGTGTTCATCTCTTTACATCATGCCCCTTTTGCCTTCGACATTCACTGATGAAAATCCAAATCAGCCAAACACCCCCCTCCAAAAAAACACATCAACACTGGTGGAATGTAGCTAAAGTGGTGCTTAGAGAGAAATATATAACTGTGGATGCTTTTTCTTTTTAAGAGGCAGGGTCTCTGTTGCCCAGGGTGGAGTGCAGTGGCATCATCACAGTTCAGCAGCTCATTACAGCCTCGAACTCCTGGGCTTAAGCAATCCTCCCACCTTGGCCTATCAAGTACCTGAGACTAACAGGTGTGCACCAGCATGCCTGGCTTTTTAACACTTTTTTTTTTTTTTTGGCAAAAATGGAGTCTTGCTATGTTGCCCAAACTAGTCTTAAACTCCTGGCCTTGAGAAATCTTCCTCCTCAGGCTCCCAGAGTGATTTTCTAATGTTAAACTCAAAGAAATCATGAAAACTTTAATTTAGCAAAAATCCTAAGTCTACACATTCTAGTAATTGAGTAAACCCCAAACAGGACAGACCAAAGAAATCTACACAAGAATACATCACAATCGGGGCGGCCCCATATACCAGAGGAGGTGGGTTCAAACCCAGCCCAGCCAAAAAAAAAGAATACATCACAGTCAAACTTGTAAAAGTTAAAGACAAAGAACTAATGCTCAAAGCAGCTAGAGAGAAATTTTACCTGAAGGGGAAACATCCGAACGACAGGGGGCTTCTTATCAGACACTATGGAGGACAGAAAGAAGTGGCGTGTTTTTCAAGCTGGAAGGAAAGAACCATCAATCTGGAACCCTATATTTAGGAAACGCCCTTGAAAAATAAAGGTGAAAGAAATCAAGACATCCTCAGAGGAAGGAAAACTAAAAGAATTTGCCACCAGCAGAACCACCCCAAAAAGTGGTTAAAGGAAGTTCTCTAAACAGAAAGGAAATAATAAAAGAAAAACTCTTGAAACAATAGAAAGGATTGAAGAATAAGAGGAGCAGAAATATGGACACATATACGACTTCTCTTCTCGAGTTTTGTAAATCATGTTTGATAGTTGAAGGAAAAACTTATACTCATGTCTGCTGTGGTTCTAAAGTGTGTACAGGAAACGTTCAAGACAGGTACAAATGGAGGTAAAGACAAGTGGGTGCTTTACACTCCTCACTGGTAAGTAAAAGGCCAGCCAGCCTCTGGTAAGCTGTGAACACAGAATGAAATGCCTAGGGTAACCTCTCAACAGGCTAGTCACCCCCTTATCCATGGTTTCACTTTTTTTTGGCCAGGGCTGGGTTTGAACCCGCCACCTCCAGCATATGGGGCCAGCGCCCTACTCCTTGAGCCACAGGCGCTGCCCTTTTTTTTTTTTTTTTTTTTTTTTAGACATAGTCTTACTATGTAGCTCACAGCAACCTCAAACACATATGCTTATGCGATTCTCTTGCCTCAGCCGCCCAAGTAGCTGGGCCTACCGGCGCCGGCCACAAGGCCCGGCTTTTTTTTTTTTTTTTTTTTTTTGTAGTTGTCATTGTTGTTTAGCAGGCCTGGGCTGGATTTGAACCTTCCTGCCTTAGTGTGTGTGGCCGGAGCCCTAACCACTGAGCAACTGGTGCCGAGCCCATGGTTTCACTTTTTGCAGTTTCAGTAACCTGCAGTCATTTGTGTAGTGCAAATATTAAGTGGGATATTCCAGAAAGAATTCATAAGTTTCAAACTGAGTGCCATTCCAAGCAGTGTGATGAAATCTCATGCCATGCTGTTCTATTTTGCCCAGGATGGGCATTATCCTCTTTTCCCGAGTGTTCACACTGTATTTGTGCCCACCCGTTAGTCATTTAGTAGCCATCACATCAACACGATCAACTCCCCGTGGTACTGAGGTGTTTGTATTCAAGTCACCCTTATGTTACTTAATAATAGTGCCAAATTGCAAGAGTGAAGCTAGAAATTCAGATATGCCAAAGAGAAGCTATAAAGTGCTGCCTTTAAGTGAAAATGTGAAAGTTATTAAAGAAAGAAAAAAAAATGGAATGTTGTGTTTGCTGAAATCTACCGTAAGAATAAATCTTCTATATGTGAAATTGTGAGGAAGGATAAATACATTCATGCTAGTTTTGCTGTCACACTTCAAACTGCAAATACTAGGGCCACAATTTGTGATAAGTGTTTAGTTAAGATAAAAAAGGCATCAAACTTGTGGGTGGAAGGCAGGAATAGAAACATGTTCCAAATGACAGCAACTGGGTTCTAAACTGTCCATAGTTTCAGGCATCCACTGGGAACCTTGAAATTTATCACCTAAAGATAAGGGGGACTACTGAAAGATCTATACTAAAAGACACTATAAATAAATCAAAATAAAATTCTAAAAACTGTTCAAGTAACCTACAGGAAGCCAAGAAAATTAAAAAGAAAAACTCAGAAGGAAAAAGTACCAGAAAGAACTAATAGAAAACAAATCAAATGGTAGACTTAAGCCCTAATACAGCAATAACCACACTAAATGTAAATAGCTTAAATACATCAATTAAAAGACAGACATTGGCTTTCATATCTATCTTTTATAGAAGATAGATATGAAAGAAGAAAAGACAAATCCACAATTACAGTTACAAATGTCAACATATCTCCCTCAACAATTGAAAACTAGATAGAAAATTAGCAAGGATATAGAACTCCTAATATTTTAACTAGCAAAATCTATTAGACATTTACAGAACACTTCACCCAACGATGGTGGAATATACATTTCCAAGTAACCATGGAACAAATACCAAGATAGACTATATCCTAGGCCATAACACAAACCTTAAGAAACTTAAAAGAATTGGCCTTCTTAAAAGAAATGGGTGCAGTGGCTCTTGCCTGTAATCCTAGCACTCTGGGAGGCCGAGACAGGTGAACTGCCTGAGCTCACAGGTTCAAGACCAGCCTGAGCAAGAGCAAGACCCTGTCTCTAAAAATAACCAGGCATTGTGGCAGGTGCCTGTAGTCCCAGCTACATGGGAGGCTAAGGCAAGAAAATTGCTTGAGCCCAAGAGTTTGAGGTTGCTGTGAGCTATGATACCATGTAGCCACAGTACTCTACCAAGGGAGACTGAGTGAGACTCTATCTCTTTTTTTTCTTTTTTCTTTTTTTTTTTTGAGACAGAGCCTCAAGCTGTCACCCTGGATAGAGAGCTATGGCATCACAGCTCACAGCAACCTCCAATTCTTGGGCTCAAGCGAGTCTCCTGCCTCTGCCTCCCAAGTAGCTGGGACTACAGGCACCCACCACAATGCCTGGCCATTTTTTTTTGGTTGCAGACGTCATTGTTGTTTGGCGGGCCCGGGCTGGATTCGAACCCGCCAGCTCAGGTGTACATGGCTGGCGCCTCAGCCAGCTGAGCCACTGGTGCCGAGCCGTGAGACTCTGTCTCAAAAAAAAAAAAGAAGAAAAAAAACTTAGAGGAATTAAAAACATGGAGAGTCTATTCTTCACCATGATGTGATCAAAATAGAAATGTGATCAAAATAGAAATCAATGATAGAAAGATAACAGGAAAATCTCTAGACACCTGGAAACTAAGCAACATACTTCTAAATAATCCACAGGTAAAATAGAAAGTCTTAAGGGAAATTTAAAAACCAGAACTGAATGAAAATATGACAGCTCAAAATTTGTGGGACCCAACTAACTAAACTCATATATCAGAAAAAAGGAAAGTTTTCAAATCAATAATCCTAAATTCCCACTTCAAGAACCCAGAGGGGGGATTAAAAAAGAACAAAATAAATCCAAAGCAAGCAGAAAGAAAGAAATAATACTAATTATTAGAGAAATACAAATTAAAACCACCCTGAGATATCATCTAACTCCAGTCAGAATGGCCTATATCACAAAATCTCAAAAGTGCAGATGCTGGCGCAGATGTGGAGAGAAAGGAACACTTTTACATTGCTGGTGGGACTGCAAACTAATACAACCTTTTTGGAAGGAATATGGAGAAAGCTCAAAGAACTCAACCTAGACCTCCCATTTGATCCTGTAATACCATTACTGGGCATCTATCCAGAAGAAAAAAAAAAACTTTTATTATAAAGACACTTGTACTAGGCTGCTTATCGCAGCCCAATTTACAATTGCTAAAATGTGTAAACAGCCTAAATGTCCTTCATCCCAGCAATGGATTGGTAAGCTATGGTATATGTATATCATGGAATATTACTCAGCCATCAAAAAAAGAGATTTTGCAGCATTTGTACTAACTTGAATGGAGGTGTAACACATTACTCTTAGTGAAACATTACAGGAATGGAGAAGCATGAATCCTATGTATTCAACTTTGATATGAGGACAATTAATGACACAGTGGGGCATAGGGGAAGGGGAGAGCAGAGAGAAGAGGGAAGGGTGAGGGAAAGAAAACAAAAAAAGAAAAGAAAATAGTGACTAATTCTCACATAAACTGGATTCAATTTTGACCAAAGTACATTACTTAAACATTAATTTTTAATTCAACTTGTTAATATGTTGTTTAGGATATTGCATCCTCATTTATA
>CAUYRH010051842.1:0-27283 GCA_963574655.1 Perodicticus potto
CTCCCTTACCCCTTTCCCCATATTCTTGTGCTATAATTAGCTTCATAGTAGAGCTGAGTACGTTGGATACTTTTTCTTCCATTCTTGAGATACTTTGCTAAGAAGAACATGTTCCAGCTCCATCCATGTAAACATGAAAGAAGTAAAGTCTCCATCTTTCTTTAAGGCTACATAATGCTTTTTAGCATTTGGCTGGGCAGTGGCATGTCACAGAAGTGTCTAATTAACATAGACCTTCATTTGAGGAACTGGTGCTTTTTCTGGAGTACTGGGGGATAGAGGAACTAATTTGCCCTTATGAAACTTGTGAACTGCTGCTGTTTATTCTGCTTTCTCAGCCTCTTCATGGGGAAAGATTAATCAGCTAATTTCTCAATTTAATCAGTACCAGCAGCCACATTTAGCATAGAATGCCCCAATTAGATTGTTTAATTTTTGGCAAGGGATGGGGGAGAGGTACAGATTCCCCATTTCTCTTTGTTGGTGCTACCGAATAATACTTAACAACAACAACAAAGATCTTAATTTCTCATCTGCATTATTGCAAGTGACCCAGAATGCTCTTCCTGTATCCAGCCACTTTTTAACTCATCCTTCAAGATGTGGCCATGGTGTTCTTTCTCAAAAGTGATTATGAGTCTGATGATCCATTTCTTGAAAGCTCTCAGGAGAACTCTTTTTCCTATAAAGTAAAATACATTCCACTTATCAGCATACTAAAAGTCTTTCATGGTCCAGTCCTACCAAACTTTCCAGCCACATAACTTACCACTTCCTATATTTTTATGTTTCCTGCAGTGTAAATTAATCTTTATATACAGCTTGTGCTGTCATTTATTTCCAAGGTCAGAAGTGCTAGACTTCTGGGTTCCCACGATCCTGTTAAGATATTTCTCTATCACAGTATTTATTACACAGTATTATAGTTTTGTATTTTCTTAACTATTTCCCTTATTGTATGGAAAAATTTTCTAGATAAAGCCTTTTATTTTTATATTCAGAACATGCAGTAGGCACTCAATAAAAGTTATTTGCATTGATTAACTTCCCTTTATCTTTTTCCTGTCAAAAGCCTATGCTTGAATGCCTCCAGTTCACCACCTCTGTAAACCTCTCTTACTATTTTAACTGTGGTTAAGAATAGTGTTATAGATTGGGTTTTCCCAGCCATAAGACTGTGCAATGGAAATTTGCGTGCAGAAATTTTTGGGGAGGCCTCTCAGGATCAGCACCTGTGGAGGAAGTGAAAGAAGCAGATTGGGAAAAGAGAGAAGTTGGGCTGTGCACGTGGTGGTAGCACGTCCTGAGCTGACCTCACAGAGGGCTCTAGAGCTGGGGTAGTCCTTCAGAGTTGGGACCAAGAGGCTGAGCTTTTATATCCCTGCATCAACCAAACTTTGGCTGCAGATTACCCCCGAAAAGGGCAGTTACTGCAGAGGCCTGTTTGTGGACAACGCATCCAGCATCTGAGGGACTAATCAGGAATTTCAGTTCTGTACAGGGGCCTGGTCAGTACAGTGTATTAACTGCCAACAGGGACTCTGACATCAGATTGCCTGTGTTCATATGTGAGCACACAAAGTGCTCAAGTTGTCTATTGCTATGTGAGAAACCACCCCCAAACTGAATGGATTAAGAAACAATGGCCCAAAATGTCAAATTTGAGTGGGCTTCAGTGGCTTTGGTGGCATGTTATCAGCTGGACAGCTCATCTATGGTTGGAAGAACCATTTCCAAGCTCGCTCGCCCACCTGGCTGGTAGTTTTAACCTGGACAACATGGTGTGGGTTTCCTCACAGCATGGTGGCGGGACTCAAGAATGTACACTCCAAATCAGCCAGGCAGAAGCTGTGTCACCCTTTATGACCTCAACCCAGAAGTCACAGAGAATTGCATTTTTGTAGAGGGGCATTGCTATGGTGTGAATGTTTGTCTCCTCCCAAACTCACATTGAAACTCAATTCCTACTGTAAAGGTATTAAGAGGCGAGTCCTTAAAGAGGTGATTAGTCTGTGAGAGTTCTTCCCTCATGAATAAGTTAATGCTCTGATTACAGGAATGGAGTAGGAGTGAGTTTTTATAAATTTCTGATCATTATAGGCAGCGTCTGTGGCTCAAGGAGTAGGGCGCCGGCCCCATATGCCAGAGGTGGTTGGTTCAAACCCAACCCTGGTCAAAAAAAAAAAAAAATTTCTGTTCTTTGTAAATTACCTAGTCTCAAGTATTCTCTTATAGCAACACAAAATGGACTAAGATAGGTGTCCATGTTATGTTGCAAGAAGAACATGTTGAAGTTACTGTTATGGTTACATTTGAAAAATATAATCTTTCACAACCCTCCCTGTGGCCACAATAATTCTTACCCTTATGCAAAATACACACATAACTCTCTCCCAATACCCCCAAGTGTGGAGTGGGGGGTACATCAGGTGCGGTATCAGGTGTGGCCACTTAAGTACCATTATAAAGACCTGACTGAAGGTGAAAGTTATCTGCTCCTCTCATGTCCATCATATAATGAGGGGCAGGCATAGTACAATCCTGATAGCTATTTCCATTCAAATAGGAAGAAAATAAGAAACACACAACTTCCATGGGGCTATAATTTTCAATTCATACAGACACTTATTGTTAGTTCCCAGATTAGGGCTCAAGCTATTGCCCAGAAATGGTTCTCCACAGCTCTTGGTTCTGCTGCTGACTCTTGCTACTGTACTCTAAATTATCCTTCATCTTTCATAAACTATAGCCCTTGCTTAGAGCTGGGTAGTTTTATCAACTGCAAACTGAGAAAATTCTGGTCCAAAACACTATTTTAATTATGTATAGTCTCTGTCTCTTTTAGTCCAAATTGGCAGTGCTTCTACCAGAACAATTCTCTTAAAAACTCTGTGGGTTTTCCATGAATCACACGATATATACCCATTAGACAAAAGTCAAACCCACAAATCTATTTGAGACAGGCTCTTCTTTTCACTGGCTCTGTGAGCATCCTAAAGGACATCATTCCTAAGATTCTTGGAAAGCCTGTTATTTAATGTGGAAGATCTGTGAGGTATGTGCCTCATACTCACAAGTTACAAGTCCTTTTATTTGAATACATCTCTGAGGTACCACCTTAAATATTTCTGAGGTCTTAACAAAGGGATATATAGTCATACCCTGTATTTGATCATAGTTGCCTTGAAGACATCTATAGATTTGAAAATCTTGGAGAGGCTGGGAATGAGAAACAGTTTTATTTTCAAACCCAGCAAATTCTGGCTCATTTGGATGTAACAGTTTGTTCTTTAGCTCCTTTTGCTCCTCTCACATTTTATCATAGATAGTGAGAAGAAACAAGGGGGTTCTTCCAATATTCTTTTTGGAAATCTCCTTAGATAAATTGTCAATTTTACTAGGTACACTTCCTTTTGGCCACACTATATCAGGTGCCTGAATTGCCAAATTTTCTGGCAGTACACAACATGGGAACGTTTTCCTCTAGTATCGAATGACATTTGATTCTGATAGTCTATCCTCTCGAGGCCTTTTAGGCTTAACACTCTCTTTCAGATCTTTTAGTTATTTGTGTATTTCCCTGAAGACAATGCCATATATTTTACAGTTTTTATGGCAATACCATATTCCCAGTACAAAAATTTCTTTATCTATTGTTCCATAAGAAACCACCCCAAAACTTATGGCTTAAAGTAAAACCAATCATTTGTCTGATTTATGTATCTTTATCTTGGGCAAGGCTTAGTAAGGATGATTCATCTTTGTTTCACCCATTGGGGTGGCTTATATAGTGCTGGGGGATCCTCTTACAAGACAGCTTATTCACATGACTGGCAAGGGGCCGACTATCACTTCCTCTTCCAAGGACCCTCCTAGGGTGACGTAGGCTTTCTCACAGCACAATGGCAAGGTTAAAAAGGGTAAGAGCCCTAAGAGAACCAGGAAAGAGCCATATCACCTTTTATGACCTAGCCTCAAAAGTCTGCACCACAGTCTTGGCCTCACATCAAAAAGAGGAAACATGGACCCATCACTTGATGAGAAGAATGTCAAAGTCCCACTGTAAAAAGAGAATGTGTGTTGAGACATGTTGGTAAGGCCGTATTTGAAAACTATAAGTTAACTCAGGCATATTGCTTAACTTCTCTGTGCTCTGGCATATTCTATTCTAAAAGGGGAGGACACACTATGCTGTTGTTAGGACTAGCACAGGGTGGAGAAGGGATCCTATCTTTTTCTTTCTTTTTTGAGACAAGATCTCACTTTATTGCCCAAGCTAGAGTGCAGTGGGATCATCACACCTCACTGTCTCGGCCTCCAGAGTAGCTGAGGCTGCAGGTGACCACCACCACTCCTGATGGATTTTTCTTTCTTGTTTTGGTAGAAACAGGGTTTGGCTATGTTTCACAAGCTGATCTGAGGTCCTGGCCTCAAGCAATCCTCACACCTTAGACTCCCAAACTAGTAGGACTATAGGCATGCCACCATGCCATGAAGGACCTAAAACTATAGCCCAGGGCCAAATCCAGCCTGCCATCTCTTTGTGCCAATAAAGTTTTATTGGAACATAGTCACATTCATTCATTTATGTATTATCTAGAACAGCTTTCAAATTGTAACAGTAGAGTTGAGTAGTTGTGACAGAGACCATATGGACTGCAAAGACTAAAATACTATCTTCAGAAAAAGTTCGTCAATTCCTGCTTTTTATCCTTTTTATACTCACTCACAGAGTGAGAGATAACCTTTCTGAGTACACTCTACTCTATTCTGTGAGGATTAGGTGACAAGCTAGGAGCATAGCAATAACTTTTTTTCCCTATTACTTACTGTGTACTTTGTTCTGCACTGTAAAATATTTTACAAATATTCTCTCCTTTCATCCACAACAAATGCGAGGGCAGGCCCTGTTTTGATTCCTAATCTATGTCTGAGACAAATAAGTACTCAAATTAAGTAATATGTCTAATTATAAAAGGGTAGAGCTGGAAACCCAGCCCAGGTCTTCCTGAGTGTGGAGCCTGTGCTCTTGACCCCAGAAATCCCCCTTTTCAGCATGCCCTGCAGTCTGCTTGTCTCAGAATAGCCCCCAAGACCCATTGCATCACACACACCCTGTTCTCTGGCTCTACACTGGAATTATGTAGGGAGGTGTAATAGGCCTGTGCCTATTACAGATAAATTCCTACGAACTAAGAAAGTTTATAATGGATCTCTAGGCATTTCTGTTTTTGACAAATTTCCTTGGTGATTCTGTTCTCATTCAGGGTTGAGAACCACTATTCTCTAAAATCAGGTCTTCCTAACTCCTATGTAGGAGTTTAAGGAATAGTACGAACAGTCCCCAACCTTTTTGGCACCAGGGACTGGTTTCATGGAAGATAATTTTTCCACAGACTGGCAGGGAGGGGAGGATTGGTTTTGAGATGATTTAAGCACATTACATTAACTGTGTACTTTATTTCTACTATTATTATGTTGTAATATATAATGAAACGTTGTACAACTTGACATGATGCAGAATTGGTAGGAACCCTGAGATGCACAGTTCACATTAGGGTCTGTGCTCCTGTAAGAATCTAATGGGGCTGCTGATTGGACAGGAGGCAGAACTCAGGTGTTGATGCCAGTGATGGAGAGTGGCTAAAAATATGGGCTCATGTGCTACTCGCTTCCAGCAGTTTGGACTGGAACTGGTCCATGGGCCGGGGAGTTTAGGACCACAGGATAGTACTATTGCCCTACTCACACCTTTCTATCATGCCTCACTTATGCTATCTTACCATTTCATCTACCAAGAAACCACGAGCAAGGCTACTAGGAGAGCTGAGCCAGCCAGGAGGGGGCTGCAAGGGCATGACCAGGAGGGGGGCACTTCTGTTCCCACCTGCCCTGGTTCTTCCTTCCTGAGTACGTGTTCTCCTGTGAGGTAGGAAGAGCAGAGAGAGTGGCAGCCCAGAAATGGATGAATAGGAAAGAAAAGGAGAGAAAAGCTGGGAGAGGAAAAGTTGGCAGCTTCTGTGGGCTAGGGAGCAGCTTCTGGACCAGCAGTTTTTACCTTCACTTTTCTCCTCCCTTCAAGTATTAACACATTTGAAGAGGATTTGAAAATGAGACAGAAATACAAATAACAGTTCTTTTTTTTTAAATTAAATCATTGCTGTGTACATTAATGCAATCATGGGGTACAACGTGTTGGTTTTATATTCAATTTGAAATATTTACATTGAACTTGTTAATATAGTTTTCATGGCGTCTTCTTAGTGGCAAATAACAGTTCTTTTGGCTGTAACCAGGCAAAGTCAGAGAAACTAACAATTTTTAAGTTATCGTCATACACAAACTCATTTAAACCTCGGTACTTTGAAGTAGTGCAGCAATTACATCTCCATTTTACATAAAGTTGTTTGGTTTTTTTTTTTTTTTTTTGAGACAGAGTCTCAGTTTGTCACCCTCACTAGAGCGCCATGGTATCATAGCTCATAGCAACCTCAAATTCTTGGGTTCAAGCAATCCTCTTGCCTCAGTCTCCCAAGTACCTGGGACTGCAGGTGCCTGCCACAATGCCTGGCTACTTTTTAGAGACCAGGTCTTACTCTTGCTTTGGCTGATCTCAAACTCTTGAGCTCAGGCTATCCACCTGCCTCGGCCACCCAGAGTGCTAGGCTTATAGGCCTGAGCCACTGCATCTAGCCCAGTTGTTTGGTTTTATTTATAGAAGTTGTGATACCTACATAAATCACAGACGTTTAGTGAGTTGCCTAATCAGCAGGGCAGGAATTTATTTAATCCCTAGTCTTTGGTTGCAAGAATGGAAAGAGAAAAGCTTTCTAATCAAGGGTCTCACATTCATGAATAATTGAAAAGCATTGTATGGCTTTGGCAGTGGCCTTTGAAAAATTATAGATTCTTTAGATGTGGGAAGAGATGTTCTCTTGCCAATTTTTCTCATTTAACCCATTGCAAAACTTGATGATGTTTTGCAAAACTTGACAGTCTTTTGGATTTTTAAAAATTTATTTTGTAACACAGATGTCAGATGAGGACTCCAACTTCTATAACCAAACATATTACCAGAGAGTGATTAGTCGTCTGGGTTTGCCCAGGACTGAGCAGTTTTTGGGATACAGAACTATTACTACTAAAACTAGGAAAGTCCTGGGCAATATGAGATGAGTTGCTCAGTCTGTTGATTGACCCATCTGATATCTGGAACTCAGCTATTTCATTGACCTTCCCCAAGCCATCTATTCATCAACATTTCATGACGAACATTTTTCATCTCTTTCCTGTCTCCTCATCTCTCCTTCAAATACAATTCTCTCCTCTTCTGCAAAGAGATTCTGCCCCCTTTCCTGAAGGGCTCCAGCCATTTCATGTTCCCAAGGCTTTACTCCAAGTAAACTCATCACAACATTTCTTGAAACAAGCACTGTGCTCTCCCGAGGAGGAATGTGCCTAAGGATTTTCCTCTTGTCATGCTACTGTTTTTTATATACCAACTTGTTCCAAATGGATATGTTTTGTGAAGAGCCCTCCCAATCTGTGATAATCTCCCCTCGTTTGTCACACGTGTATGAACTGCAATGCACTTGCCACATAGTGCCACATATAAAGGACATGACTAGCTCTGTGGCTCACGACAACTCAGTTGGCTCCTTTGGACACCTCATTTAAGAAATGGGAGAGCTAAACAAAATGATTTCTAAATTCCTTTCTGCCCCAACATTCCTTTGTATTATGCACTGAGAGGAACGCAGCTGGTCACATGAATTTTTTACATGTAGTCTTGGAAAACTCACAAAAACATTGTTTTAAACATGCCCCAGTAGGGAACAGGCAAATAGCAACAAGATTTATATTCAGCCTTTTGCTAACCACAATATAACAATGACCATTATTTCAGAGGTCCTGATCTTCGTTCTGTTCCCCTGTGGCAGGGTATTATTTAGAGCGGTGGTTCTCAACCTGTGGGTCGCAACCCACAAGAACTGTATTAAAGGGTCGCGGCATTAGGAAGGTTGAGAACCACTGATTTAGAGAGCTGATTAGGCATTAACTACTTAGAAACAAAAAGATGTGTCCTTTTCCCCTCCTCATTTTGAAAGTGTTATAAGTACTTTGTACAGATTTCAGAAAATTTGGAAAATATAGAAAAGCCCGGAAGATGACAAAACTAACCAATGATTCCTCTGTGCAGATTCTGCCGCTGTTAAAATTTTGGTGCATTTGGTTACAAAAAATTGCATCACACTGTTTTTATAATTAGTTTTATTCACTCAGAAATTGATTATACTTTCTCATTTTGTCAGGAGATTTCTAGTGGCTCAATTGAATTCTGTTTTGCAGGAAGCCATAATTTATTTAATCAAGTCCCTCAGGCTTGATATAATCAATTGGATATTGAAGGGTTTCCCCACTGCCCAAGTTTTTTTTTTTTTTTTTTTTAATAAACAAACATCTAATGAATTACTTTTTTATCAGATATTCTTATTTCTGGCTACTACCTTTCCAGATATTCTTAGTGATGAATTTCTGGCGTATATGTTATACACATTTGGGGGTTTTAATATGAACGGTCTATCTTCCAAAAGGTGTTCTCAATTTACACTTCCCCTAACAGGATAGAAGAGTGGGTCCTCCTAGCAGCTTTGCAAACAGCTGGACATGACCAGTGATTATCTTAGCCAAATCGTTTGTGCAGGGGCAAAGTCAAACTCTGGCAACACTGATAGTGCTCTTTGATAGTGCCATGTTTATAATGCATCCAAAAATAGAATAGGAAAGCAAAAGTGACATGGATCATTTGGGAGAAACCAAATAAGTACTGAAGCATCTAAACATGAATCAGGGATTCTTAACCTGGTGTCTGTGAACCTTACTCCAGACTCCTTTGCAACTTACTATTATTATAAGGGCCTGTACCAACCTTAACCTTTCAGACCTGTTGGAACTAGAGACCATGCTACCAGGAGAAAATTTGAGGACAAAGAGTTTATAAAGGAAGAAGAAGGAAACAAGCCCACAGTGAGGGCACTTGACATATGGATCAACTCATTTCATCTTTGAAACATATCCTGGATATATTTACAGATATTTTATGGATGAGGGAGCTAAGAACTCTGAGAGAGTCTGAAATTTCCCCCATGGTTAAACAGCTATTTAGTAATTAAGGACATCTTCGGTAGCTGAACCATGGTTTTTCTGACTCTAGACCAGTGTTATTTCTTTTTCCCCCCCCTTTTCCTGACCATTCTATTTATTTTTAAAAAATTTTTTATTAAATCATAAACACATAGATCATGTATACATTAATGCATTTATGGGGTACAATGCACTGATTTCATATAGAATTAGGAGCATTTACATCACACTGGTTGATATATACCTCATCTCATTCACTTAATTATTGTGTTAAGACATTTATACTCTATACTTATTTGATCCAACATGTACCCTTGCATTATGCACCGTAGGTGTGATTCCCACCATTCGCCCTCCCTCAATCTGACCTTCCCTCTCCCCTCCCGGTCCCCTCTTCTCCCTCCTTCAGTCTGGGCCATAGTTGTATCTCTTCTTCATATGAAAGTGTGAGTATCTTCTCCCCTTCTGAGGGATGTCTGCTTGCTTTACTTACTGTGTTCTTGGCTGTGCAGAAGCTTTTTAGTTTGATCAGATCCCAATAATGTATTTTTCATGTTCCTTCAATTTTCTGGGGGGGTCCTCCTCATAAAGCATTCTCCCAGGCCAATTTATTCAAGTGTTTCTCCTGCACTTTCTCCAAGAATCTTTGTGGTTTCATGTCTTAAGTTTAAATCTTTTATCCAGTGACATTCAATTTTTGTTAATAGTGAAAGGTGTGGGTCCAATCACCAGCCGATTCTCCCAGCACCACTTGTCTTTCCCCCAATTTGTATATATATTTTTTCAGTTTTGTAATTCTGAAGATATAGTTGTTTTCTTTTTCTTTTTTTTTCCCCCCAGTGGTAAGACAGAATTTATTTACAGAAAAGAATACAGAAAACACTAAGAGAACTCAAGTGGGGAGAGAAAAGCTCTCTCTGTTTCTCTGCAGGTCTTCCCCCGTCTCCTGCTTTAGGCTTTTAGTCTCAGGGTATATATAGGTGTATGGGTTCCTTGGCCAGGAAACGAATGAACACATTCCCTTCCGCTGGGGGCAAGGTGAATGAATGTATCAATGAATGGACACAGTCCATTCATGGAATTGAGGCCTAGGAAATTCACATGAAATTGACCTAGGCATAGGAAATGGGGGTTCCACATTTAGTCCTAAGTGTAAAGTGAAGGAAATACCAAGGGCACAGGTGTCTCCTTGGCAGTTGTCCGGCCTTTTTGGCTATTGGAGCCTCCGGTGGGGATTGGAGGTTCCCCTCCTTGCCTGTCATCCAGCCCGCTGGTTCTTCAGCTGGCTGCCACAGCACTGACACCACCAAGGAGGAGGCGGCAGGTCCACCAGCTCCGCTGAGCTGGCTAGTGTGCCAAATGTCCTGCATCAATTCTCCCTCTCCGAGTGGCATCTCAAATTCTTACTGCAGTTCACCTTTGGCCCTTAGAGGCTGACTCCTATTATGAGGTAGATTCTTAGACGTTTCCCTCTTGTTCTTTCCTGAGAAAAAGGCCCTTTATTCTCTAAGACCTTGGATCTATCAGTTGAGCCTGAATCCTTAAGTAGGTTTAACTGATTTCTTAAAATTAAACATCCTGGGTCTCAATTTTCTTATCGGTAAAATGGGAGTAACAATGCTTACCCTGCTTATCTTATAAGGATTCAAATAAGAATCAAATAAATACAAAATAGCAACAACTAGTGCTTGTAAAGTACTTTCTAATCTAGCACAATTTCATCTTTTCTTTTTGGTAAGTCTTTTAATTGTTATTTGGCACTCAGGTGCACAAAATTGGGTTGAGCACTTCATAACAATGTAATTTTTTCCCTGGAGGTTTTCTCTTATTTAATGTATTCATTTAATTTCTTTTATGATCGGTTTTCATTGCCTATCACCCCTCAGTGGCCCCAGGGACTCTGATTGTAGAAGCGATCTTCCTTTCCTTGGAATGGGACCCAACAACTTTCTATTTCTTTATGGTTTTCCCACAATTTCTGTGATGGGTTCCGGGATCTTATGCATCCTCCTTTCTTCTGGGTTGGGTTCAAGGAGGGAGCTTGTACTCAAGTCAGTTCAACATGTGGTCCACCATAATAGAAGCTGCATATTACTAGTACTAAATTAACTACATATTACTTAAGTTCCTCTCAGATTCCTCAGATCCCAATAAATGAACCAATTACAATGAAAGGAAAATAAGGGTAGTATTGTAAGGGGTAACATTAGTATGCAGAAATATCTAACATAAATTCTGTGCCATTTTTAGAGATCACTGTGAGCTTCCTGGTAGCCAAAGCAAAAAGTAAACAAAGCAAGTGATTATGAAAATGAGCAGGTTGTCCCTTAAGAGATGCCTAGCTTCCCTGGCCAGGAGACCCAAACCTTATATCTCCTGAAATTCTCATTGAGATTTGTACACTAAATCCACCAATGGTAGCATATTATAGCTTCCAGAGCAGGCAAATTCCAGTCTTATTTCATCACTTGAAATGATGCATGTGATAATGTCACATGTTATTAGGGCATCACAAATTAAAACGGCAATGACAGATATTATACATCTACTGGAATGGTCGAAATCCAAAACTCTGACAGCATCTCATGCTGGCATGAATGCATAGCAGCAGGAATTCTTATGCATTCCCGATGGGAATGAAAAGTGGCGTAATCGTTTTAGAAGTCAGTCTAGCATTGTTTTATACAACTAACCTTACCCTTACCATATGATCCAGCAATTGTGCTCTTTGGTATTTACCCAACTGAGTTGAACACTTGCAGCCACAGAAAAACTTGCCCAAGAATTCATAATTGCCAAAACTTAAAACCAATTAAGATGACTAAGATGTGCTTCAACAGGTGAATGAATAAGCAAACTGTGTGACATCCATACAATGGACTATTATTCAGTAATAAGGAGAAGTGAGCCATTAGGCCACAGAGGAACTTAAAATGATATCGTTGAGTGAAAGAAGCCAATGTGAAAAGGCCACATACGCCTACAGTATGACTACAACTATGTTACATGACATTATGGAAAAGGCAAAACTATGGAGGCAGTACAAAGATCAGCGATTGCCAGGGGCTTGAGGGGGGACTAGGTGGAGCACAAGGGATTTTCAGGGCAATGAAACTATCATATATGACATTGTGATTATGGATATGTGACATTATGATTTATGTGTTTGTCAGAATCCATAGATCAAATCCAAAGAATGAACCACAATGTAAACTAGGGATTAGTTAAAAGTGTATCAACATTGGCTCGTTAATTATAACAAACGTACTACACTAACACAAAATGCAAAGAAGAAGAAGAAGAAGAATTGGGTGTGCATGAAGGAGTCTATGAGAACTAATTAAAAAAAAAATACAATGCTTTGAAGGTACGCCTGGAATTGCCTGACAGTAGGAAATAGCTTCCTCAGGCACAGCCTAAGTTGCCCCTTTCGTGGACTCGCAGAACCAAGGAGACCGCAGGCTTCCGACTGAGCTCCAGTGAGGAGGCGGGTTCCGTGTGAGGACAGCTCGCGGCGGCTGGGAGAAACGGGCACAGAAGAAAGACACCCCTAGGACTTGGGCCGCATACAGGTTCGTTGTCGTGCAGGTGCCTTTACCAGCTTTTCATCACTGACTCACTGGCAGGTCAACTTGTTACTAGAAAACATTAAAAGGTGCCACTTTTAGAGAAGATACTCAGGGCAAACCTCTTCCTGTTTTGTTTAGGTGTTTGTTAGGAGTTCCATTTTGTAGATTGGTAACCTGAGGCTCGGGGACCACATCCCACTGCACTAGGAGGCAGAACGAGGATCAGCCCCGCGCTACCTTGGTGCTCTCATCTTCGGGTCAGGTGCAGGGCTGTGTCCAGAGTCTACGCCCGCGCCTCGCCCACCCTCTCCCTGCCTCTGCACTTGCCCCACCCCTGGCTTCTGCGTCCTGGAAGCTCTGCCTAGTCAGAGCAATAGGCTCCGCCTCTCCGGGCCCCGCCTGGCCTGTCCGCTTCTGGGGCTGTCCTGCCCCGCTCCACAGATCTGGGGGCCGAGTTTGTGTGTACATGTCCTCAGCAGTAGAAAAGTTTAGATGGATGGATGGATGGATGGATGGATGGATAGATCGAATTAAAGAAAAGAAAATAATTTTCACAGCTGTTTGTTAAAACAAAAAATCCAAAAGACTCTCCAAAAGTGTACACACAACAATAACAGATGTGATTTAACAGACTTGTAGGACATTCCCATAAAGTTATAAACATATCTTTCAGAGGTTACTGAAAGATACACAGATCTGAAGATAAACAGATAAAAGCCACATATTTTTCGGTACAAGAGACAACTTGCTGTTTGGAAGCCAAATAAAGATTCCAAATGTGAGATGCACCTGAAAAAGATTAGGAGATCATGTCAAGGGTATTAAACGTGGGGCCAAGTCTAACATGCTTTTCTTGGAGTTGTACATGTCTCAGAAAAAAACAGAAAAGCAGGTTTCACCTCCACACAAGGGACTTAGGGCACATTTCTTCCCACCCCTGCTGTCTTCTCTTCTCTGGTTTGAGGTTGGCTTCAGTCTAGAGGACACCGCTCTGCTCCTCACTTCCACCCTGTGGCGCCAACATTGCTGAGCACTTCTTAAGTGCTGGGCACGGACCAGGTGGCAGGCACCCAGACCTGAGGAGGAGAGTACAGTCTGATGAGAGAAGCATATGTTCACACCGCTTCCTTAATATGTGAACGTCCTGTGTTGCTTAAATGGATGGGTCCTGGGAGCTCAACTGCAGGGTTCAAATCCCAGTTCTGGCATTACTTGCTTTGTATCTTGGGCAAGATAACTTTACATCTCTGTGCCTCTGTTCTAACATGTGTAAAACGGAGGTCACAAAGCTACCTGACTATGTAATATATTGCCCCAAACTTAGTGGCTGGAATAACAAACATTTCTAAAGGCACAGTGTCCACGGGTCAGGGAATATAGGCATGGCTTGTTCATGTCTCTGATCGCTGAGGAGAACTTGATCAAAGTTCTGGCCAGGACTACAGTCATCTGGGGATGGACTACAGAAGATTCTGCTTCTGAGCTCACTCAGGGGAGCCATTGGTGGCCGCTGGTCTCTGTTGAGACACCAGTGTTCACCACATAGGCCTATAGGGCTATTGACAACTGACAACTTGCTTTTCTCAGAGTGAGGCCAGAGAGAGAGAGTTAGAAGTCAGCCTTTTTGGCATAATATCAGATGTGACATACCATCATTTTTGCCATATTCTATTTGTTAGACACAAATCACCAGGGGAAGCCCACACTGAAGGGGAGGGGAGGGTACAAGGTGTGAACACCAGCAGGCTGCTCACAGGGTCGCCTGGCCTCTGACCCCTCTAGCTCATAGGATTGTTGTGAGGGCGAGATGAGTTGTCACAAGCAAGTAGAGAACCAGGTCTTTCTCACGTCCCCTACAAGGCCCCTATTGCTACGTTGAGCTACGTAGATCATTAGAATGCTTCCCCCACTTCAGAGCACACAGACCATGTGTACACACAGTCGTTTCCTGTCCTCCTGTCCTCCTTTTGTTTCCCATCTCCCTGTACTAGTTCGGAAGCTTCATCGTGGTGTAGATTTTTGTATATTGTCTAACATCTAAAAACAGTGCCTGGCATCCAGCATGTGTAAGCATTTTTTGTCATCAATAGTTATTGAATTGAATGATGGCACTAACCGGTACTTCCATTGGGAGACGCAGCTTTGGAATTATATCATCCCACTATTGCAAGGATAGTTTTATATTCCCATTTGCCTTTTCTCTGTAACACATACTACCCTTTCTCTGTGACACATACTGACCTTTTCCATAGACCGTCTCCAGCATCTCCAAGTGTCCCTGGGTACCTCTCAGAGCTCATGACCACATTCAATGTAGGGACATTTCTTATCATGTCTAGCTCAGTGACCTTCCTCCACAGTAGAGCAAGGACATTCAGACAGCTTGAGGACAAAAAGTTGACCTGATGTGGCACACAGGGGCTGGCACTCGCCTTGTGAAGGGTGGCTATGTACCTTCACTCCTGAGACCTGGAGCTTCTTAATTCTAATGTCACCAGAGAGTGGCTACTTGGTGCATTTGTGGTTAAACCCATTGAGATCTGTGCCTGTGCCATGGGAAAAGCCGAGGGTTCTGGGGAAGAGCTGGGAGTGGGCTTAGGAGTGAGTACCTGGGCCTTGTTGCTGAGTTTGGCTTTGACTTGCAATTTTTGCTCTGGGCCAGGGCCTCTCAAACTTTAATATGTTCCAGTTCACCTACAAGATCATGTTAAAATTCAACTTTGTTTTTAATAGTGTAGATGGGAGCCTGAGATTCTGACAAGCTTCTAGGCAATGCCAGAGTAGCTGGTTCTTGGACCAATACTTTGAATAGCATCAAGAAACAGGCAATGGGTTCTTCTTCAGTAGTTTCTCCATGCATAGATCTCAAAAAGTCAGGGATTCCAACTGAGCAGTTAAGCAACATACAAATGAAAAGAAAACCAATGATGACGAATCAAATGTAGCTAGAGGCAGAGGTTAGGAGTGGGGGAAGAGATAGAAGACTCTTTGGATGAGATATAATAAAAACGAGCCTGCAGGTGGGTATACTCCAGAAGGATGGAGAGCAGAACTTTAGGGTGGCTGGAACAAGAAATTGAGGTCCAAAGCAAAGGGCTTTGAATGCCAGGCTTTGGATTTGCTCTGAGGCCTGGGGTCACCAAACTTAAATGTCTACAAGGGTCAGTGTGAGACAATAAGGAGTGGTGGGGCCTGTGGTCAACCAGAGGAGCATGTCTATCTGAAGGAGAAGTTCCTACTCAGCTCCAGCTGATGGTTTCCCTGTGGGATTGTAGGCCTACTGTAGCCAGATCTTTTGATTTTTCAAGCAAAGTCCCATATCTGGAATTTTACATAAGTTTTCCAATTTTTAGAAATTGTTAAGCCAAACAAAACCCATGTGCAGTCATATCTGGCTTGAAGCTCCCAATTCACAGCCTTAGACCAAGGCAGAAGGCAACCATGAAGAATTTGGGTCTAGAAGTTGTCTCCTGGAGGAAAGCACCCCTGACAGTGTCCACCACTGCTGACAGCCTTGGTCAGGAGAGGGCGTGCTTCTGCATGCCATGCTTTTTCACCTAGGATCACAAAGTCTTCCTAAGCAGTCATACACCTGGAGAAGAGGAGTCCTGAGGATCAAGGGAAGGAATTCACTTGAAGTCTGGAGAGACTTGGAGGCAGTCACCTGCTTTAAACGATAGAACTAAATGTGCCTTTGCCTCTTCCATCATGCTCCCAAGATTTGGCGCCAATGTTCCCTCCACACACTGATATTGTTAGAGGGCAGCACATCTGACATTGTGCACACAGTGGGGTAAGAGGAATGTTTGTATAAATTTCAGCACTGTCATTTCCTAGCTTGTGGACCATTGACGAATCACTTAATCTCTTTTGCCTCAGTTTCCTTTACATTTTAGATAGTTATGGATGGTTACAGCTATCTCAATTTGAGATATCAAATGATAACTCATTTGATTACCTTTGATTCTGAATCTATATTAATATAGAGAAGCACTATAGTCCCTTGCACCAATTTAATGCTCAGTTAATAATGTTTATTATTATTATTGTTGTTATTATTCAGTTTTGGGCAATAGAATATTAGCTTTGGAAGGGTCATTGGGGGTCATCAAACCTCCTCACTTTACAGAGAGGGAAACTAAAGCTCAGAACAGGTGGTTGACTTGTCCAGGGTCCCATGGTGAGGTGGCATTTCCTACGATCTGTCATCTCTACATCTACTATGCCACATGCTTCTCCCTAGCAGTGACCAAAGGGCCTGGAACGTGGTGTATTTTCAGAATGAATGAATGAACTAGTAATCATGGACAAACCAGTCATTTCTCTCATTTCCTCTTTATCTTACTAACATTGCGTCCTTCTGGGGGGAAAGCAGAGGTAGAGTCTCTGTTGCCTGGAGTAGAATGCATTGTAGCTCACTGCAGCCTCAAACTCCAGGGCTCAAGTGATCTTCCTGCCTCAGCCTCCTGAGTAATTGAGACTACAGATGCACACACTACCAGGCCCTGTTAATTTTTCTATTTTTGCAGAGATGGGGTCTTGCTATGTTGCCCAGACTGATCTTCAATTTCTGGCCTCAAGTAATCCTCTTGCCTTCCTCTCCTAAAGTGCTAGTATTATAGGCATGAGTCACTATGCCCAGTCTCTATCCTCGATTCATTTAAAAGCACACAGACCCAAGCAATATAATATACATGGGATTCAGGGGTTTTGAGATTTAGAAGAAGTGAAGAATTTACAAAGTGGTGGAGTTGATTATTCTTGCCTCCCCAGCTAGCCTCCCTTTCTCCCTCTTCCCTTTCTTTCTCTCCTTCTTCCCCTCCCTCCCTCCTTTTCCTGTTCTTCTTTCATCTTCCTCATTCTCACCCTCCCTCCTTCCCCCCACCATCCTTGCATCCTTCCTTTCTCCTGACTGCCAATCTGCCAGTCATGCTTTCATTTAAGGCATTTTCATTGAGCGTCTACTACATGCCAGGTTCTTTAGGCCCTGTGCTAGACGCTGAGGATATGAAGACTGAGCAAAAACACAGCCGCTCCTTTCTGGAGCTTACAGTCTAGCAAGAGAATCTACTAATGAATGATCTCACTAATTCAGCAATGATTAGAAGGGCACCGTAGGGGCTGCTCTTAGGATGCATGTGATATAGGCATGAGTGGGTGGTGGAGTAGAGATCTGGGCTGGTTGGGGGCTGTCAAGGAGGGCCTTGCTGAGGACGTGGCATTGGAGCTGAGCGCTGAAGGACCAGGAGGAGATCACAGTGGGAAGACTGGGTTTCAGAGGTCAAAGACTGGTTTTGGGGGCATGGCCAAGAAAAGGGAATAATAGGTTTTGCAAAGACTCTGGGCAAATGCAGGAAAGCCGGTGTGGTTGGGGCCCAGAGAGGGAAGCTGGGGTGAGGCAAGGGCCCTATCTTTCAGGGCCAAGAAAATCCAGCAAGACTTTTGCTCTTAATCCTGAATTCATTGGGAAGCCATTGCAAGTTTTTAAGCAGATGGGCATTGTAAAGAGATGGTTCTGGGAGGGAGGGAAGGGAGGTCAAATGTGGTGCCTGGGTCAGGGGTGTGGTGGCTTGGAGAGAAATTTGGGAGGTAAAAGTGTCAGAATACAGGCAGTTGTTAAATGGTGTAAATACTTAGAGGATTTCCTTCCCTGAGTGAGAAATCCCCAAGCTCAGGGAGGCAGCTGCTCAGCTCCCACCAAACAGGGCTCCTCAAACCCTGAGCATGGTCCTTGGGAAGCTGTTATCTATGTGCAAAAACAGATTTTCCACAAATACTCCCTCTCTGGAGATTAGCTGAGTGCCCACTGTGGGCCGGGCGCTGGCCAGGCACTGTGGAGGTCTGTCCTCCTCATGCTCACAGAGGCATGGGACAAGTTCCACTCTGCAGCTTTCTGCCCAGGGAGCTGAGATGCATCTACTGTACAAAGTACCGGGGGAAGAAACAGAGCAGACTCTGTAGGCTTCCAGAAATTTCCAAAGATGACCACATTGCTATGGCCACAAAGATATTCTGGGTTCCTGTGTCTGAAGAAGGTTATTTTGTTCTTGGAAAGTCTGTAACGTATCACATCAATATCAATGTGCAGTACAACCAGACTCTTCATCTGAGTGACATAAAACATCTATATGCAAATGGTGAGGAACTTAGATATTTTCAAGTAGAAGAAGAATTACGCGGAAGTATTGGAAAATCCTGTCCCTTATAGATTGACTTTTCAGATTGTAGCCAGATGGCGGGGTCCAGAGACCTCTGCTTTTGTCTGGATAACTGGAATACAGCTTCTCTTAAGACAGTTGATTGGGATTGCTAACATGATATAAAATGTATTTTCTTGTCTTGCTTCACTGCAGGTATTTTGCCCTATTTCAGCTGCACCAAGTTGTGTGTTCTCACTGCTTCTGGGAGCCCAGATCTGTCAGGATGAGAGGACTGACCAGCTCCTCCAACTCTGGGCGAGGACTGACCAGCTCCCCTGCCCTGATTACCCACCCCTGGGCTTCAGACACCCCATTGGATGGAGAGGGAAGAGGGGCTCCAAAGAGGGGGAAAAAGATAATTTCTAAATGTTTCATGTAAAAAAGTGCTTTTTCTCTAACAAAGCTGGGCAGAGAAGAGAAGTTGCCAGTGATTTCTTGGCCTGGTGATGCTTATTTGAAAAGTGCATTCCCTGTTTCCAGCAGTACTTTTGAGCATCTCCTAGCCTCTTTACAGATTCCAGAAAATTCACAAATCTGTAAATATTTTGGTCTCAGATTAGTGGAGAAGTGGTATATCTGTAGCAGCAGAAGTGGAGGAAGATGAATTGCCTGCCAAAAATGCACAGACTCCTATGAAAATATTTATGTACAGATTTTAAAAGTTCATATAAATGCCACATTTAGAGTATTCATCTTAATCCAGAGCTATAGACTTTCAAGGAAAATAATTTTTAATAAAGATTCCATCACCCTTAGTAAACCTCTTAATTCAAGGATCTCTTTCACATCTTGCAGGAGAGGAAATTTCTATCTTCGTCAGTACTTGAGAATGTATTTGTTTCCCTGCTAGAGGGAAAACTTTGCTGCTCATGCATTTCGGGTGGGGAAAAAAAATGGCTTATTTTCTCAAGCTTGCAATTTTAAAATGTCTTTGTTTATTGACTATCTTGGAGGAGAAGTCAAGAAAAGGAGACTTTGCTGCCTGATGTGTCTGCTTCCCACGTGAACTCACAACAAAGCAACTAATATTGCCAGGTAACAATCTCAGCCTTGAACATGACGCAATTGCCTATGATACGTAGCTTGGATGAACACTAGTTAGAGTCACTTTCTGGTTCTACCTTATTCAGCAAGACGATTGTATGACATGGGCCAGAGGCTGGGATTTGTTAATTTGCAGATGTCTTTGCTCATCTCTGCCTGAACGCGTTGGCAGCCCCCTTCTCTCTACACGGGTGGGCCCACGCCCCTCTGTGTGGCTCTAGAGCCTTCTCACCTGCAGACTTGCTCGTGGACCATTCGCCATATCCATTGAGGTGAGCCACTCTGCTCTTTCATATGGTGCAGATTTACATTCTAGAAAGCAAGAAGGCATGCAGTGATTTGAAGACAGAGGCACTGACGGTGTGCATTCCTGGTCTAATCTCTAGGACCCCCTGTTCCAGTGGGCTGATGGATGGATATGGTCAAATGGGCAAGAAGATATGCAGAAATCTTTTTCGTAACTTGGATATTTGGAATATAGGAGGAAATCTCAAGAGATTGTGACTTGAGAGATGAAGGATTTCACAAAGAGTCCCCAGTAGGGTGAGAAGATCTGCTAAGAGGAAATCAGTGCTGTTTTGGGATTTATCTAACAACATTAGGCCAAAGGGAAGGTCCGTTTCCACCATATGAAATAGCAAACATGTGAACTGGGATTTATAAGCTCAGCCATACCATAGGCAGGCCTGGAGTTCGACACCTTCTGTTTTTGTTGCTTTGTAAGAAGGAGCAGTTAAAACCACCCAAAGGCCAAGTTTATGAATATCTCTCTGGCTGGAATTCCCTTGGTGTGAGCCTCGAACAGTGGCCATATACGGACAGCAGCTGAGTAGGAAGTGTTGCCCTGGAGTGAGAGAGAGCCCACAGCATGGGTGCCATTTTCCCTCCTGGGTCTTAACCTTTCATAGCGAGACAGACAACCAGGAAAGTAGGAAATCGAAACAAGCTATGTTTAGCCAAATTTTACATACCGTAATCTCTTTACCATGGTTGAGCAAGGCAGGAATGCTCAGGCCAATCAGTTCTGGCTCGAATCCATTCCAGAGGGGACTGATTTACAACTTAGCACCATCCTCGTCTCTTCCCTGAGAGTCAAGTTAAATGACCCAAGAATAACATTAGTCTGTACCAGGACTCGCCAGAATGGCCTGCTTAAGGGTGGTCTCAGGCATAGGTTTTCACCTGCGGAAACTCAAGCCCAGACACCCCTCTAAAGTCCTGATAAGGGTCAAGTAGCATTCCTATTTTAAGAGGTCGACAGGGAGGTGAGTTATGAGGTCTGACGGAGAGGTGCTGTCTGGCCTGGGGCTTTTTGTTGCTTCCCTCCTCACTAGCGGATCTTGAGTGAACCCCGCCAGCAGTACCCAGCGTGCTTCCTCACTCCTGGCTCTTTTGCTTCATGTTGGAGATGAGAAAATAGCAGGGTGCTGGAAGGCGGCTTGCGTGAGTGGACCAGGACAGAGAAAGAAACGGGCCAGAGGTTTGAGACATCAATGGTTAAAACATCTTAATATAAAAATGAGCACCTTCAAATAGTCTGAGAGGGCCCCCAAAACCACCTGACAGGGCTTATAAATAGACGCACGAGATGTTGAAATTGTTTTAAGACAGATGCCTTTTTAAACTGTATTCAGAACACCTTTCGGGGCTCCTAGTTTTGCATTTCTTCAAGCAGGAGGTATTTCATCTTCACAACATCTGGAACTGTCAAGGGGGTGATGCAGCAGACCTCAACAGATGCAGGCACTTCTACATAAAAGTGCACCCACAAATCATGAGTGT
This sequence comes from Perodicticus potto, assembly GCA_963574655.1. Lineage (NCBI taxonomy): Eukaryota > Metazoa > Chordata > Mammalia > Primates > Lorisidae > Perodicticus > Perodicticus potto. Next base: position 21,740 of record CAUYRH010051842.1, read on the forward strand.
AATCGCAGAACAACACAAGTGTTTCACAGGCAGCTATGGAGAAAAAGATGCTCTGGCAGGGAGGAAAACTGACTGTAACCCTCGGCCCCCTCCACTCGCAAGCTGCTGAATCCACTCCTTTAAGTAACTTCTCTGCAATTCTCCACCAAGCGGCTAGCAACTGCAAGTAAGTTTATTTTCTCCGTTTGTAGGAAGTGATTGACAGGAAGGTTTTTTTCTCCGGGGTAAAAATTTCTTTATCCCATAAATCTGTACCCTTGACATAGTTGGGGAAAGGAATCTCCGAGCTGACTTGCTTCAGGTTTTCCACTGGCCTTTTTGGGAGGGAGGTGGGGACAGGAGTGGGAAGGGAGCAGTGACAGCCACTTGCTACATGAAGGGAGTCAGCGTGGCCCGACATTGCCTCCCAGTGACAGGCAAAGCCACGTGGCAATGTCAGATCTGGCTTTCCATTAAAAACGAAAAGAAAACTGATTCTATCATAATTTTTATTTCTGGGGCAAATGCTTAAATGTTCATCAAAAAACTGTGGCTCGATGCTCAGGAGCTGAGGGAGAGACGAAAGCAGGAGAGTCCCCACAAAGGAGGTAGAACTTCATACAACTGTCCTATAAATTATGGCAATAAGATGAATACTGCTGATAATGATGATAACAGCAATAAATGCTTTCAAAATCGGTTTTACAAAAGCATTGTGGATCTTGTGGGACAGATGGAAAAATAAAACTGGTGGTTGGAACCTTTGGATTTTATAAGGCTCTCTCTGGTCAACACAATGCAGAGGGTAGAATCTTCTAAGGTGAAGGGAACGCTGGTGTTTTAATAAAATCTCCCTCATCATCACTGTTTTAGCTCTGCTTTAATAGCAAATCAGCCCTCATCCTGGGCGTCAAACACATTCTTTAAATTAATCTCCCAGCCGGTGGAGCGGTGCTCCCTGGAACGTGAGCAATGTGGGCTGCCTGGCCCACATTAGGGTGGAGGAAACCAGGCCAGTGTGGTCAGGGGTGGAAGCGGGTGGCAATTATTTCAGAGGTCAAGCGTTTAAACATCTGGTTCCTCCGCGGGCCAGCTGTGGCTCGGACACCTCTGCCTGGGCAAAAGGATCAGGAAGCCCCTGGCTGCTGTTCTTTGCATTCGAGCCCTCGCTTTGGTTTCTTTTCCCCTCCTCGGCCTCGGGGGAAGAATGCTCAAGTGAGAACACGCAACCACACAGCTTCTCCCACCCTGTGGCAACTTGGTGCCATAACACATGTTCTTTCCTCTGGGGCCTGCTGTCTTCCCTTGTGAGAAACATCCCTCAAGGCTCCTGGGGCCACCTTTTCTGCCCCAGTTCACGGTACATCTTTAGGGGAGCTTTGGAGGTCAGCTCTGACGTGGCTTTTCAGCTTTTGAAAGATCTCTGAATCACCAAGGCTGGGACTCTTGTTTTTTTTCTTGTAGAGACAGAGTCTCACTTTATAGCCCTCGGTAGAGTGCTGTGGCGTCACACAGCTCACAGCAATCTCCAACTCCTCGGCTTAGACGATTCTCTTGCCTCAGCCTCCTGAGTAGCTGGGACTACAGGCGCCCGCCATAACACCCGGCTATTTTTCTGTTTTGCAGTTCGGCAGAGGCTGGGTTTGAACCCACCACCTTCGGTATGTGGGGCTGATGCCCAACGCAATGAGCCATAGGCGCCGCCCTGGGACTCTTGTTTTCAGTGAGGCTGAAGGATGACGAACATATCCAATGGGAAAGTAATGGCCACAAGACAAAAGCAGGACAAGCTTCAGCCACAACCAACAACAGCACCTGACGCCCCAAGTCCAACACTCATCACAGAGGGCCTCAGTGGGGCCTGGGGGTTCAGAAGGGAAAGTGGCCCGCCCGCAGAGGCTGACAAAAGCATTCGCAGTGTTAGCATTTTCTCCCAGCCTCTACATCTCCCAAATGTTCCTTTTCCACAGCATGTCCCCCACCCCTGATTTTATACGTAGCAGATGGCCTTCAAACAAATCAAGGAGCAGAAGCTGCAAAAGCCTTAGAAAAAAAGACAGTGAAACTCATATATTTCTTCAAACGAGAAGATGAACTACAGATGTTTGCTGAAGGGTGATGGTGCTGCCTACAACTTAAGACTCGAGTTAAGAGTCCACTTATGTTTAGCGTTGGACAAGCCCAGCAGACGTCATGGTGTGATTTATGGAGGTTGTTTGTGAGATTTTATGTTACTGGGACATGGCAATTAAAACGTGCCATTCTGCCTGCAAGCATCTTCCTCTGTGGACGGAGCCAGGGAGTCCATGATGAAAACAGTAGTTCCATCCTCCGGTGGGGCGAGGATCCTGGCAGTCCATCCTCCCTGGCCAGGGTTCTCCATCTGCCTAATACTCACCAAGAGGCCCTCTTGCTCTTGGGCCTCCCTCCCTTCTCTGCCACAGAGTTCTTGTTTCTTATGAATGTCCTATTCTCACCTGACACCTGCAGTCAGATTAGTCTCAAATTAAGCTTGACAAAGTTGCTAAAAGAGAAACAGTTGTCTGTTGCAGGGTCCAGCCACATATAGAAAACAGCTGCTTGCTAGGCACGTTTTTTGAGAAGGAAGAAAAGAATCACTCCTTGGGGTTTCGAAATGAACGTAAAGCATATCTTGGAAAGACCAGCAGAGGCCTGTAATTAGCACAATGGTAAGTCTCTCTGTTTCTACTAAAAGCTTCTTTTTCAGGACTTGTTGTAACTTAGTCATAAATATTTATTACAAACTGAAACTGGGAACACAAGGCCTTAGCAGAATGCTGTTTCCCTCTCTTGCCTCTTTGCTTTTCTCCAAGCTGATTCTTAACAATGCAAAGAGCGCGATTATTTTGGATACCCACGCCCACTCCAAAATGCAAGCCAGCGTATGCATCTGTGCAAATGCAGACACCTCCGCCCATCAGCACATGTGCACACAGCCCTTCCCCAGGCGCTGTGGGGTGGGTTTAAGGCAGAGGCCTCAAGTCTCGGGCAGAAGCAGCAGGAAGGGGCCCCAGACGTCCTCTGGCCTCTGGAGCAGAAATGTGGGAAGCCTTTGAAGTTACCACAACTCAGGTGGAAACTCCTTGGAGCTGCCCTAGGAGGAAGTCATTCGTTTTTAAACAAAGGGGAAAATTCTTTAGGACCCTGGTGTTTCCACTAAAACAAACCTCTGCAAAGTTGTTCTCTAGAGGCTCAGGGGCCAGCTGTTCTCCATCTCTACGAAGTTGTGAAGAGAGGAAATGTGTGGCCTGGACTGCAGCATGAGAGACAGCAGTTAGATTGAAGAAGGCGTGGTGAGTCAGCAAAGCTCTGGGGAGGGAACTGGGAAGATAGTGAGCAGCTTTCAAAACCGATGTGGTGTGTTCAGAGGTAGGAAAATGGACAGTGTTACTTTCTAAGATCTGTTCTGCTTGCATGTTGAAACCCTAACCATTGCCTCTCTCACCAGGCATGTCAGCACACAGCGCGACTGAATGGAAGCTGGAGAGGACGTCCGGAACCTGTCTCCTCTCCTCCCCACCTTCACACAGAACCACATCCAAAAGCTTCCGTGGATGCAAGAATCTTGCTGACTTTTAAAGACTTTAAATCAGGGGATAGTAGACGTTTGTCTTTTTTAAAAAGGTTCCTTACCTCTAATCTCTTTCTTTTGTGTGGGTGTTCTCCATTCTGTACGTCAGAGTGGAGGGCAGAAACTTCCTCTCATTGCCAACACTACAAAATCAGTTTTCACCTTCCCACCTCCTCATGCGGGTGACCACTGAGCCCCATGGACCAAGCTTCTCTCCGCTTTCTTCTGGCATCGTGCCCATGGTAGGTAAGTTCAGGGGAAGGACGTGTGTTGTGCGGTTTGCTCCATCCAACATGATTTGGGGAGGTGATGGTGAGCAGGGCAGATGACCATACGGGGAGTCCATCCGTGCGGGTGTGTTCATATTGGGCTCACGTGTGAGGGCTGGCGGGTGCTGGGATAGTATCCCATTCATGAACTCTTTACAAACAGACCAGATAACAAAGGCCTGAGCAGAGCCAGCAATACTTTGTCTTGTGACACCAAATAGCAGACTTTATAGTGAGAGCTAGAATCAGATCCCAGCTGAGTAATCTTGGACTAGACTCTTCTCTCTGAGCCTCAGCGTGGTTGTGAGGATCAAACAGGCGGAGTCAGATAGTGCACTGGCCCAGCCTGGCACTACAGTTGGTGCTCTATAAATAGTAACCTTCCTGCCATCTAGAGGGAAATCCCGAGGAAGGAAAAGCCATGGAGTAAGGCTGGTGAGGAACAAGTGACATATCGGGGTGCTGTGCTAGACCAACCACAGCAGCCTCAAATGCCAAGTGAGTGGTTTAAATGGCAGATCCCTTCCCAATTACCCCACCTACCCGGCTGTGCTTGTTGTGCTCCATTTGTGCCTCACTTCCCTGCTCTTCACCTTGGAGGTGCAGGCCTGCCGGGCATGCACTGCCTCTCCTTGCACCCTTCCCCTCTGGCTTCTGCCCAGGTTTGGCCAATGCCAGCCTGGCTCCAGCTCTCATCAGCCCCTGAGAACCCCTTGATTTTCAGGCCAAGGCATGGTTATAGCTTCTTGCCGTTGCTAATCCTTGGGGCCTCAGTTTCCCATGGTGGTTCTTTTAGCTCTACTCACACTTCTGTGAAGTGTCTTTTTGCTAAACTCTCTTTGGAATCCCATCTGATGGTTCTTTCTCTTTCCTGAAGGAGAGTGTGATTGGAAGTAGATAGAACCAGTCCAGGAAGACTTCCTGAAAGACCGTGTCTGTTCCCCAGGGTTTTGGATGAGGACTACAGGGGTTTGATGGAGACATGGCATAGAAGGCTGGTGCTCCATCTGGGAGACTGGAGTCAGCAAATGTTGGGAGCAGAAATGTGGGAAGCCTTTGAAGTTACCACAACTCAGGTGGAAATGAACACGTTCGTTTCCATGTGAGCCCTTCGGGGGTGGGGATAGTGAAGATCTTTATTATTATTATTTTTTTTTATTGAATCGTAGCTGTGTACAATAATTCAATCATGGGGTACAGTTTACGGGCTTCAGATGATATTTTCATCAACCTGATTGCGATAACATTCAAGAGATTTTCTCATGACTATGTGAGAACATTTTTGATCCGTATTTAGTTTTCTCCTGACCCTTCAAATATGCACCATAGGTGTGATCCCGCCCTTTATCCTCTCTCCCCCCACCCTCTCCCTCCCCTTCTCTCCCTCTCTCCTTTCCCTATCTTCTTGTGCAATAAATGGGTTGTAGCCTTCACTTGAAAGATAAAAATTTGCCTCATATTAGGGATGTATACATTGGATACTTTTTCTTCCATTCTAGAGATACTTTGCTAAGGAGAACCTGATCCTGCTCCATCCATGTAAATATGAAAGAGAAAAAGTCACCATCTTTCTTTAAGGCTGCATAATATTCCATGGTATACATGTACCACAGTTTATTAATCCATTCGTGTGTCGATGGGCTCTTGGGCTTCTTCCATGACTTAGCAATTATGAATTGGGCTGCAATAAACAATCTGGTACAG
>CAUYRH010051843.1:0-31726 GCA_963574655.1 Perodicticus potto
GAGAATTCAAGTGGGGAGAGAGAAGCTCTCTCCGTTCCTCTCCCGGTCTTTCCCCATCTCCTCCTTTAGGCCTTTAGCCTCAGGGTATATATAGGTGTATGGGTTCCTTGGCCAGGAAACAAATGAATACAGTCCCTTCCACCAGGGGCAAGGTGAATGAGTGTATCAATGAATGGATACAGTCCACTCATGGAATTGAGGCCTAGGAAATTCACAAGAAATTGACCTAGGCATAGGAAATGGAGGTTCCACATTTAGTCCTAAGTGTAAAGTGAAGGAGACACCAAGGCACAGGTATCTCCTCAGCAGTTGTCCAGCCTTTTTGGCTGTTGGAACCTCTGGTGGGCATTGGAGGTCCCCCTCCTTGCCTGTCATCCAGCCCACTGGCTCTTTAGCTGGCTGCCGCAGCACCAAGAAGACACTTTAAATTGCTAATTTGGGCTAAGCAGAAGCTTTCCCAGGAACGACTTATACAAATTCAATATTATTATAAGAAAGAAAAATTCAGTCAAAGGAATTGAAATCACAAGGTACTTTACTGATGGAGCACAGAAAATCTTGTAGTTTTTCTTAGATAAAAAACAAAACATTTTTGGGCATGGTGCCTGTAGCTCAGTTGCTATGGTACCAGCCACATACACTGGAGCTGGTGGGTTCAAATTTATCCCAGGGCCCCCAAACAATGACAACTACAACCAAAGAAAACAAAAAAAAAAAAAACAGCCAGGCATTGTGACAGGTGACTGTAGTCTCAGCTACTTTGGAGGCTGAGACAAGACAATTGCTTAAGCCCAAGAGTTGGAGGTTGCTGTGAGCTGTGTCACCATAGCACTTTACTAAGGGTGACATAGTGAGACTCTGTCTCCAAAAAAAAAAAAAAAAAAAAGTTTCATTCAAGACACAAAGCATTTTTATCTATGGTCAAATGACAAGGCACAAATCAAGTTTGCAACTCTACCTCACAGCCATCAGCGACAGATAATCCTTTCCTCAGGTCTCTTTCCTTCAGATTCATCATACCCCATAGCTTGAACCACATGAATCTTTGTCTAAGATGCCTAGTTAGATCTTTCATTTGTATCAGTGACATTAATCTCAGTCTTTTAGTTTTTCAATTCCAAATTTCTGAAATGAATCTTCTACTTGGATAAGTTTGAACTAATGAATTGAATCCCCCACCTCAGGGAAATGGCCTGAGCCAGGTTAAACTCTTCACTCTGTGACCAGAAAATGGGATCATTTAGGAGCAACAAGACATCCAAGTGCATTCCTTCAAAGAGGCACTGGTGATTAAAAATAAAAAAAATCAAAGACATAACAGGCTGGGCATACAGTGAACATAAAAATGGTAAAACCCATGCTGGCTAACCAACACCATGCTAACTAGAAACACTGTGTCTAGTTAGGGATTTGTTTTCAATGTACTGATTTCTTTTTTTTCAGTTTGACAAATTGATTGGTATTCTAGTAAAGACATTGATCCCCATTATTTCTCTCTCGCATCTTGAGCATAGGTTATTTTTGGGGGGTCAAGAAAAGATATGTAGGGGAGGGATGTTATTTTAACAAACAATAAAATGGACAAAAAATGGATAGTTTGCCTACATTAAGTTAGATTCATCTATCTTGATAAAATTAAATCATGAAAGAATACTTCTATATACATTTCCATTGTTTTACTTGGGGCTTATTCTAAACTTAAAAGCAAGTGAACAAAGTGTTAGGAATACAGAGGTTGTTTCCCTGGAGTTATTACCAACTGAAAGAGCTCAGAGAGCAGTTACCACCAATAAAATAGACTGAAGCTGCCTCCAAATTGAACATTCCAAGAGTTTTCCAGAGAATCATTATGCTGTTTCTTTGGTCTCTGACTATGCTTTTAAAGATGTGTGACTGTCACATTAAAAGTTTATATACGATCCAAAAAAACAAAACCAAACACCCTATAAATACACAAATCTAGCGAAGAATGTGATAAGAGATTCCATAAAATCAGTTTGGAGATGCATGTTCTTCCCTTCTATTTTCAGGACCTAAAATGTTCTTTTTGGAGGGCTGTCATTGGTCAATTGTGTCTATACTTAAACCATATAATTGTACTTCTAAGAAAGCTTGTAGTTCAAATTATATTGAACACGTTAGTAATTTAAATGCCTGGACAGAGTTACGGAAGGCATGTCTTATGGTCCATCTTCATACAATGTTAATTGTTGGTGTTTATATCTTTAAAAAATAAAAACAGCCAAATACTTAAGCAGTATGTACACTTACATTTTTGGTGGAGGTTTGTGTTTTAAAAAGAATCAGCTTTTTTATAAATCACCTCAAGTTCTGGTGGAAAGGCTTACAGGAGTTAGCTTAGAAGCAAAAACCAAAAGAAGCACATTCAAAAAACTGATTGATATCGGTAGCATATGGCTTTACTTTGAAGACTACTGAAGAAAGACAAGAACCACTAAGGTGAAGTGAGCTATTTAAAATACTCAACAGTTTGCATAAAAATGTAAAATGATTTTTTTAAAGTGCTCAGTGTCTAGATCCACTGATAGAAATGCAATACCTAGTTTATGTTGACATGAAACAAAGCCCTTAAGGAAAAAAAAAAGCAAAACCTGTTTTAATTTTATCTAAATTTACTTTTCAGTCAGTAGTTCATTACCATCTCCCTCCCAATGTAATCCTCCCTCTACAAGGCTTTTCCTCAGAGCCAGACAGTTTAGGGGGTGAGGAAGTAAAGAGAGTAACTGCTTACAGTTTTAAATAGACAATAACTTTTTGCTTCCCTCTCAATGTGCTAATAGTTGTTTCTAATAAAAAAGTTGTTCTTAAAAATATGCCATTTCTGATTTATTATCTGTAGCCCCTGGAAACTAATCACATGAAAGTACAAAATTAGCAAGTGTCTTGAAATTTGTATATAAAACATAAATTACCTCTCATTTCAAACTGTCATTTGTGTACCACTTAAACTTTTTAAAAAAGGAAAGAAAAAGCAGCTCCAAAGATAACCTTAAGCCATTCTTTAAAAAAGGAAACAGTTCCTTTTAACTTTACACCCACCCCGCATCCCAGTTTCAAAATGCATCATTTAATTGTCTTGGTCATGGACATTTGCAAGATGAGATTTCATATTCCGTTCACGTAGTTTCTGGTTATCAGAAAAGCCACGTTTTCCTTCATTGAAGGAGTTTGGTGCAGCTGATGTTGGGGTATCCCTGCCAATATTCTTCATTCTTATCTTTGCTTCTGGAGGCATGTCCTCTGGTTCTCTATCTTCATCTTCATTAAAAGCCACTGCTGCTGAAAGTGCTTTTGGAGCGAGAGTTGGAACAGTTTCCTTAGGCTACTTGATCCAAGTTGATGGCTAGAGCTGGTGCTTTCTTTGTCATCTGACTCCCTGTGGCCAATCCCAACCCAGAGATCTTTGTAGGCTTTGTGGAGAGGTCTGCAGCTGCTGCTTCAGCTGATTGCTTCTCAGTGCTGCACCTGCTGCTTTACCCTCCATTACTGGAAGGAACAGTCTTAGCTTTCACAAGTTTTTCCGCATATTCAGATCCTCTGGCGGCTCCAGCTCACTGCAACTTTTTATGTTTCTCCTCTCCTATCTTTTCATCCACCATTTTCCCTGCCTTAGCCTCCCCTGCAGCCATGTCAAGATGACGTGCTAAATTGTTAAAGTTCAAATAGAAGAGGGTAACTAGGATGCTGAGGTGTCTTGACTCAGTATCATGTGGTGCAATACTTAAAAGAATAAAGACATAAAACATAAAATTGTACCATGGGAGATAAGACCGTTACTTTTAATTAAGTCTATTTTGAAAGAGGAAACAAGTATGTCTGTGCCATAAGAATAAATGAAGTGTTTCCAAAGAACCTGGGAATAATGTAAATTAGATATCTACTGAGGCTGAATACATAATAACATCTAAAACGATAACAGGGCTATTTCTAGATCTTAGCAGAGGGGTGACCTCCAGGCTGGTGAGATTTGCTATGACCTGAAGAGCCATGGCTCTGTGTGGCACGTGCTGCAGGCTGGGTAGCATCAGACCTATCCCAGACATCTTCCCCTTGTCTGCATTCACTATACAAACACTGAAGCTGTTAGCCAGGATTTTAGTTGTTCATAACCTACCATGTTCTTAGTGAGTATAAAATATCTATAGGAAAATTTGTATCTACCAATGTTGAAATAAAAGAGTGAAAAGGGCAAATAATAGACTTTCCAGAATGTTTACCAGATGGTTGGCCTAGGGCGTTTATCTGTCCAAACTAAGTGGTTTATGAATCTTCATTGAACAGTTGAATTCATGACATTGTTAAATATTTGAATTAAATAATGGATTTTCCAATAAAAATCTTGTTCTTATTTCATGCTCAATCAACTTGTATGTTAGAATTTGTGTATCCCTATAGCTGGTTTCATTGGGACGATAAAATATGTAGAAGATGCAAGATTAACTCAATTATCTTTCCATTATATGTTTGAAATATTGGCAGTATGGATTATATATTTCAGTTGTCTATATGTAAGAATGAGTGCAATCTATATTTGTGCAATGATAGGGTAGCACCTCAGGCTCACTGAGCAAGTTATTGGTATCTGGTAAGGTGTTCCAGGTTCTGCAATCCAGCTTCCCTGCAGAAATTATATATATTAATATATACACACACATATGTAAGATTGCCTGTTGATTAATATTACATCGACCATATAGAAAGTGTTTGCTGTAATACTATTCGATAGCCAAATTATGATAAATTAATTATATATTTCATATGGATGAGAAAATATAAAAAAAATCAAGACAATAAACAAAAAAAACAATAAAAAGATGTGCAATGGCAGCTGTCTTTCCTTGCTAAATTCCCCCAAAGTTCATTAACCTATAATAAAAGAAACAGGGTGGGATATACATGAGTAGAAAGAATATATCTATGGAGCAAGAACTAATAGTAGGAAATACTTATATAATACTATTTGATGAGGAAGTCCTTCCTGAGCAAAAATGAGAACCCTAGAGCTGTTATGCAAATATTTACAGATTCGGCTAAACAGAGTTAAAAATTCTTCAGTGCTAAAATATAACTTCAAAAATACAAATGAAAATTAGAAGAAAACATCTTTAACAAATACAGTGCTCACAGACTCATCTCCTATGTAACAAGAGGAAGTCAATGAAAAATGAATGAAGATTAAGAATAGGCTGTTCAGACAACAAGAATTAAACTTTCAGTGATTTATGAAAAAGTACTTGACTTCGTTAATATTCAGGAAATGCAGTTGGGTAATACCGCAGCATTCATATAATCCACATAACTGACCATCAAAAGACTGATAACTTGTTGTGAATGAGAATCCAAAAAGTAGAAACAAGCAGACTGTATCGGTACCACACTTATGAAGGAAAACATATCCCCATTTTCAAGTTGAACATTTATATCCCATTTACCTAGGATTTCATCTCTAGGAATCTTGAAGCAACAATTACACTTTACTACCAGGGTATGTATAATCCCAGGAGGGTCACTGCAGAATTGTCTGTTATGTATTACGTTTACTATGAAATGGAAAAAACCTCAATGTCCATCTGTAAAGACATAATTGAATAAATTTTAATACATACAGGCCTTTGAAATGAATGGCATAGAGCTATAAAGACTGACATGGAGCGATGGCCAAGGTATGAAGTTGAGGAGGAGACAAAGACAAGAAGCAATCCTCAGAGTATCGTTCTCTTCATGTAGGAGTGCGTGTGTGTGTGCACGCGTACACACAGGTAGAAACAGGCTTTTCCAATTTTCTTGATATACATTATTTGAGTATGTTATAGTTTTGCATGTATTATTTGAATAAAAACACTTGTTATTTTACAATAGATGTGTTTACAGAACATCGTAGTATATTGATTGCTCAGGTCAAAATAAGCACCAATGGATAAAAGTGACAGAGAAACAGTGTGGAGGGTTCTCCATTGTATAGTCAGAAAAAATATATTTCGGGGTTGGATGACAACCTACTAATGATGCCACAAAAGGGAGAACAGCATCAAAGGGAACAGATGACAGTTGATCTGAGATTCCAAATGTAAACCCTGGAAAAATTACTTTAATCTGTATTAAAGTAATCTTTGTATTACTTTAATCTGTCACCTATTGTAAAGGTGCCATTTATTATGTATACCTGACATTACTCAGGTTTTCTTACCCCAGTTATTTGAATTTGGTATTACTACTACTGGAAAATGAACTAGACGTGACATTTAAATATGTTGAAAGCTTTGCACAAATTGGCCTTTTTTATTTAACCCTTTCATGTTAATGCTATTTTCTAGTTCAAAGGACAAATGAGAACTGAATTTAAGCTTTCTAGCTCTAATAACAAACACAAAAAGACAATCATTGAACACTGTTGCCATGTGAAAGCAGTGGCAAATGTAAGACTTCTGTTGCATATAAGATAAAAACTGTTTTAATTAACTCGAGTAGAAAAGTGAATTAAATTATTTTCAAGCATTTAGCTATAACAATAAACTTGCAGCTTCTAAATTATGACTTTTGCTAATACTACTTAAATCTCATAGCTGCAACTCCAATGTATAATAATCATAAGAGCTTTTTTTTTTCTAGCACTTAGATTATTAAAGATGTGCTGCAATTCTGACAGTGGGCCATGCTCCATCTTTGCTTATTAAAAGATTACTTGAGATACAGAAATTATTTAAATTTTTGTAAAATTATACATGACCAATTTGTCTATAACAAACTATCCATTCCAAAGAGTAGCAGGTACTCTTACATGTGTAAGTTTAAAGGTTAACTACAAAAATTTATTTCAGTATTTTTTCTGGGAAATTATTATACATAAATGTTATTGTGACAATGTTCTTTTCCCATCTGTTACTATTGGCATGGACCTTGTGTTAATTTAATACAAATACAGATTCAATAGGACACTAGACGTTGTCCTAAGATAATTATGTTGTGTTTTGTTTTGTTTTTACCCCATTAACTGTCATGTGAGTTGTATTTAACTCATGCTTATTTTGAGCCCGGCCTCCTGAAGCGTATAGAACAGGTGGATAGACGGGCAAGTCCATAGCCTGCTGCATGCAGTGAAACTTCTGCTCATTTTCATCACTGTTAATAAATAAGCATGTTTCTCCTGCCTGTCACCCTCTCCAGCCAACCCACCCGCACACACCACACATGCTGGACCATGTTTTCCCATTACCCTGATTTCTCATTGTTCATTTCCTCTTGAATGTTTGCCTGGTGGCTCTTCAAATGAAGTTGATATTGCAGCATGACATTGTTGTACAGACTTGGGGGTAGGATTCAGAGGCTGTCATTTATGATCACACAAGGTCCACTCCAAACACAACTAAATACTTATGAAATGATGATTCAGTTGTGAGAAACAAATTCAATAAGTATATTGTAACATATAACTTACATGGTATTCAGCAGAAAAATTGATTCTAGCAATGCATAAGTTAGAACTTATGCACAGAAAACAATAAAATGTTTTCACTAAATTAAAAATGATAAATTTATTTCAAAGGTTACTCTCTCTTTTTTTTTTAATAAAACACCAAGGCCCCACAGAAAAAGTTGGTTTCTTTTTTCCTCCCTGTATGCTAGTCAATCTGTTAAATACAGCGAATTTCAGACTTTAATGGTGTTGGTTTTTCTAAAATGAATGTTTTCACTTTGTGATTAATTAGCACCACTACAGCTTAGCTGATCTGATTTAAAAAGAATTCATTTGTGTATATAATTTATATAAATCCTGTAAAATAATATACATAAACTATAGGTATCAAAATAAAGCCAGTATATACTGTGTATTTATAAAATAATTATGGATATTTTGTTTAATGGGTGTAAAAATATTAAAAAATAGTTATGGATATATATTCATACATTATCTAAGATTACACATTCTCTGCCCACCCCCCACCCTGCAAAATAAATTGGACGTATAGATCTCTTCACACCATGATTTAAATTATCACATTACTAGCCAGACGTTGTGGTGGGTGCCTGTAGTCCCAGCTACGGGGGAGGCTGAGGCAAGAGAATCGCCTAAGCCCAAGAGCTGGAGGTTGCTATGAGCTGTGTGACACCACGGCACTCTACCGAGGGCGACAGAGTAAGACTCTGTCTCTATAAAAAATAATAATAATAATTAAATAATCACATTTCTTTGGAGTAATAATCATTAACTAAGAATTCATCTTTGGAAATCTTTGATCCTCTATGAAAGGACATGTGAAAACACTTCAATGCTTGTAGTGCTAGAAATTCCTATCTTGAAAAGTTTTGGGAGCAGGAGAATATTTTGTTCTTTCATTCATTTAAATATATATTATCTACCCCACTGGTCCTCAACCTTTTGGCACCAGGGACCAGTTTTGTAGGAGACAATTTTTCCACTGACTAGGATGGGGGACATTGTTTCAGAATGATTCAAGTGCATTACAACTCCATCTCAAGTCAACAGGCATCAAGTTCTCATACGAAGCACCAACTTAGATCCCTCACACACAGCAGGGTTCACTCTCCTATGAGAATCTAATATGTCTGTTCTGACAAAAGTCAGTTCTCGTGCTGCTGTGAGTAAAGGGGAGTGGCTATAAATACAGATGAAGCTTCCCTGGCTTGCTCGCTGCTCAGCTTCTGCTGTGTGGTACTGCTCCATGGCTTGGGAACTGGGGACTATAGGTCTGTATTACACTAGTCATTATTAACACTTTAGAAGACGTGAGTTAAAGAACACTGTGCTGATACATCTTATGTTTTATCAAGGTCAGCTCCAATAAAATATAAACCAGTAAATGATACTGTATATCCAGGGGGAAACCTGTGGACCACACCAGGTTGGTGCAATCACCTGTGTGTGTATGGCTCGTGAGCTAAGATTTTTGAATAGTTCAAAAAGTCACAAGATCTTGTGACGTAAAAGTTACAGGAAATTAAAGTTCCTATATCCATAAGTCGTTTTATGGAAACATAGCCACGGCCATTGGCTTAAGCATTATTTGTAGTTATTTTTGCACTGTAACAGGAGAATTGAGTAGTTGAGACAAATACAGAACATACGGTCCCCAAAGCTTGAATTATTTACTTTCTAGTCCTTTATGGAAAGTTCACCAACCTGAGATTAAATAAATTAGTAGTACTTTATCTCTTTGCCATAATATTAATAGTATTTATATAGATGCATTGAAATTTAGATCTCAGTTCATTAATACATTATTTCACTAAAAGCTTTTCCAAATTAAAATTTAAACATGGGGTATGTGCTGGTAAGAAGTATAAAGAGGGCCTGTCAGGTCTCCTAAGATCCTTCATTAATAGATGCATTACTGGCATATAAATGGAGAATTTAAAATATTGTTTTCATTAACAATAATGGAGTGCGTATGTGCTAGTCCTCAAAGCAACCCACTGAAATAGGGATTTCTGCCCCCATTCTATAGACAAAGACAGCAGAGATGCAGAAAATTTGAGTAACTAATTCAAGGTCAGATGATAGCTGGTTGGTGCTTGAGCTTTAATTAAATCCCAGTCTCTTGACTCTAAATCCAGTGTTCTTCCTTCTATTCTAGAGTCACTGCTAAGTCATGCATTATACAGATTATTGGTTTTACAGCTCCACAAAACTGCTTAGCAGTCAGGCAACACTGAAATGTAACTGTTATCTGCACTTTGGATTGAAACTGTGTGGATTACCATCTAAAGCCAGAAAATGAAGTAAATCAAGATTTTTTTGTCCAGACAGTGTAAATATGCAAGTTTCCTGCTTAGTGATTAATTTAGACAGCCTTTCTTCCCCAGAAGAGCAATATATGAACTTTATAAAACTCAAACCTCATCTTTTTTTTCTGTTTACTTACATCTGTGAGTTTCTATTCATTTTTGTAAACTGAATTTGAGAATGAATTGGTGGTGTGCCTGAGAGAAGAGTGGACAGATAAGAGGTCATATGGTTAACCAGGAGGAAAGATCAAAAGTAAGGAGAACAAAACTGAGTTTATCAAGGACTGCAGCTCTGATAACTTCAGATGAAAGTGAGTGTGTGTGAGTGGTGGGGGAATTCAGGTAAAAAATATAAACGGGCTGTGTTAAGGAGTAAACCTTCCTAGGACCACCTACTTGTACTCTTGCAAGAGCGGAATGACAAGAGAGGCTAAGATCAGGTTTATGTGGGAATTTAAACAGTGAAAAGAGAGATTATGAATTCTTTTTTACATAGTAGGAAACTTTAAATACATTTCTTATGTGTGCATGTTCTAAGGATCAGATAATCTGCCAAAATTTTTCAGTTTTGAACTTTTTCTGATCCTGTTTTTCTAACTATTTCTTCTTATTTTGTTCTATAAATAGGGCTTATAAGCCAAATCAAAAAATATTTCTTGAGTGCCTTTTACTGGGTTAGATACTATGTTAGTCTGAGAATGGAATAATGTAGACCACCCAAGTTTTTGTAAGTACACATTTGATTGCAGAGATAGTCAACTACATGTTACATAATTTATTATCTGGTTAAAATTCAAAATTTTATGAAGGGGAATTTCAGGATACTTTGAAAATGTGGAAGAAAGAATTGATCTAGTCAGGGTTAAATTTTTCAGGATGTAGTTTTATCTCTTAGGCTAAGAAATTAAGGATGAGTAGGGGCAGCCTAGACCCTTTGGATGGCCATCACAAACAACCTTAGACTTAATAACTTAGAAGGATGAGAACTTATTTCTCATGATCCTGGAGACTGGGAAGTCCAAGATCAAGGCATCAGTGTCTGTTGAGGGTTCACCTTCTGATCTGATGGCACCTTCCTGTTGTGACCTCATAGGACATAAGTGGCGAGGAACCTCTCAGATGCTGCTTTTGTAAGGGCACAAATCCCACTCCTGAGTGCTCTGATCTCACGACCATCTCTGTTGAAGGCTCCAGCTAAGCCATCTCACATTGGCAGTTAGGTTTTAAAACACAAATTTTAGGGGACATAGAAATTCAGGCCATAGCAAGAGGGTTCTTTCTAAATGGTGCTGGAATGTGGCCAGGGAAGGAATATTTAAGCAAGACCTAAAGCTGGAAGTGGAGGAGTGCACCTGTTCAAAGAAATAAAATAAATGAGGTAGAAGTGTCTGCACTGTGGAGAATGAGAGTAGGTGATTAAAAACACGAAGGGGAGGAGCGAGGCAGGGCTGAGACCTAACCTGCCCTGATATGTTCATGATTTAAAAAGTTTTATCCTGTCAACAATTTGAATTAAGTGATTTTAAACAAAAGTCATCATTTAAAAAGGTTTTTAAAATGTAACACTCCAGAGAGTGGGTTAATTGCAGGAAGCTGAATGGAGATGAGAGACTTATTAGAAAATAATGTGGTCCAAGTGGAGGATAAAATAAAGGAGCTGCAGTAGAGCCTGGAAAAACTAGATAGATGTGAGACATATTTAGAAAATAGAATTGTGTATACGTAGTCATTAACTTGATATGGAAAATGAAGTTTAAGAATGACTGGATGAGGATGGAGTCTATGGCTCAAGGAGTAGGGTGCCGGCCCTATATACCGGGGGTGACAGGTTCGAACCCATCCCCAGCAAAAACTGCAAAAAAAAAAAAAAAAAAGACTAGATGAATGAATTCACTATTGACTGGACAAGGACATTGGCTGAGAAGGATTTTGTAGGTAATATGAGCAGCAATTGGAGATACTGTGTTTGAAGTGTCTGAGATGTTTAGGTCAAGACACTGCGTCTTCAATTATATATTAGTCTGATGCTCAGTGGCAGGTCTGAAGTGGGGGTAAAAACTGAGGGGTAATCACAGGGCTGGTAATTGGAGCCATTGCAGTGGGCCACGCAGAAGAGCCTGGATGATGATAACATATCCAGTAGCGTCTTCTGGGGACTCCTGTCATATCGATGAGCTAATTCTGAATGCTTATTAGAGTTTGAGTAAGTTGAGCACTGAAAAATGCCTGTTAGGTTTAGTAATGTGAAGGTTATTGGTAAATTTGTGAGACACATTTCCGTGGCAGGATGTAGAGTAAAGATACATTTACATGTAAATGATAGGTGAAGATGTGCAGAAAACAATTATAGGCTGCTTTGTCAAGAAATGTGGCTGTGTGAAGGAAAGGGTTTTGGTAGTGGTCACACTGAAGGGGGTAATGTCAGGGATGGAACGTTTTAAGGTGGAAGGTACTGGAAGAAGCAGATTTGAGTGCCAGCAAGCAGTAAAGAAGTGGTCGGAGCTTCAGTAAAATGGCATATATCTTAGTTTGTCCTACAAATTTAGTTTGACATTTGTTGGTGAAGTTAGTGATAATGACTCTTTCAACTACAAGTGCATGAGTTTAGATATTATATGGTTATGCCATTTAGTGAGAAGAAGAAAGGAAAATTTTAAGGTGTAAAAAGGCATCTGGAATATAGATCAGAAGACCAATATTGATTTATACAATGTCGAATGAGATCAGGACAGGGAAGGTAGAGGCCATTGAGGAGACTTGACAGCGAGAATTAATGCTTCAACTTTCTCTATGAAATAGGATCAATAAGATGCCAAACAAAGCAATGGATGTAGAATTAGTCTTTTCAACAAATGGTGTTAGGACAACTGAATATCCACATGCAAGAGAATTGAGTTGTACCTCTTTAGGGTTGCTCAACTTTTTCCCTCTTGTGTAAATTGGAAGAATAAGAGTTGCCTTAGGCCAGACATTAAATACACAAACACTATGGAAAGATAATGAGTAAAAAAAAAAAATCCCTGCATACTTTTCATGATATCTGACACCACAGATAAAAGCAAAGCAGTCTTCAAATTGAGTTCATCAGCATGTGGCCTGTGGGACATAGGTTGAATATATCTGCTCTACATTATGCCATACACACATTTATGATACACTCTGAATTGCATTTAAAAGTATTAAACTCTTAGATGAAAATATAGGGATAAATCCTTATAACTTTAGGCACAGCCTTATTAGATATGACATCAAAAGCTCAAGTCACAAAATAAAAATAGAAAAATTAGACTTCAGCAAAATTCAAAAAGTTTGTGCTTCAAAGGATATCATCAAAAAATTGAAAAGAAAACTTAAAACATGGTGAGACTGTATTTTTGAAATATGTATCTGATAAGACTTGCATCTAGAACATGCAAAGAACTTTTAAAACTCAATAAAAAGACAAGTCAATCTTAAAAACAGATGCATTTAAATAATACAGATGTAAATACAGATGTAAATTTGAGTCACGGGTTTAAAATATACTTTTGATTTATGGCATTTAGAACTTACATCGGAATTTGTAGTCCTGTTGTAAGTCAAAGGCTTTACCAAATATCATTTTGCACCATGATAACATCATAAAAAAATCTTCAGTGGAGCCATAAGTCAGCAAACTTTTGTATGGGCAAAAGATCTGAATAGACATTTTCCAAAAATAATACTAAATTACCAATAAGTACATGAAAAGATGTTCAACACCATCAGCTGTCAGTAAAATGCGGGTGAACACAGCAAAACATCACTTACCATGCACTGGGGTGGCTATCAGTGGTGAGCTGATACCTTTCATATTAACCTGAATGGAACTGGAGACTGTTCTTCTAAGCACAGTTTCACAAGCATGGTAAAACAAACACCACATTTATCATCATTACCCTGAAACTAATCACCAACACTCCTGTGCACATTTGGTAGTAAAACTCAACAGAAAGCAAGCAGGTGAGAGGGGGTGATAGGGGTGGAATAAAATCACACCTAACTGGTATAATGTACATTATCTGAGTGAGGGGCACACTTATAACTTTGACTCAAATAGCACAAAAGGAATTCATAGAACCAAAACATTTGTACCCCTATAATCTGAAATAAGTAAAAATTTTTAAAAAGATAGATTGAAACAAGTATATGAGAGTATGTGGAAGCACTTGAAACTCCCCATGCACTGTTGGGGGGGATGTAAATTGGTGCAGCTTCTCTGCAAAACTGTTCAGCAACTTTTCCAGAGGTTAAACATAGTTATGCTATCTATCACCAAGCAATTCTATTTTAGCTACATACCCTCCCCAAATGAAAGCTTATGTTCATACAAAAATTTGTGCCCAAATAGCATTACTCATAATAGCTAAAAGTATAGACAACCCCAAATACCTATCAGCTGATGAAAAACAAAATGTGATATCATACAATGGAATATTCTACCTTAAAAATCTATAAAGTACTGATAAATGCTGAACTTAGATGAAATGAAAACATTATGCTAAGTTAAAAACACCAAAGGCCAAGTGTTGCATGATTCCATTTATGTAAATTTCTGGAATAAGCAGATTTGTAGAGACAAGAATTAGATTAGTGATTTCCAGAAGCCAGAGGTTGATGGCTGGGGTGGGCCTGGGGTTAAGGAGATGGCAAGCGGCTGCCTGTGGCATAAGTTGTGATGAAAATGTTGTAATGTTGGTATGAATGTTGGTGAAAATGTTGGTAGTGATGAAAATGTTGTAGAACTGATTGTGGTAATGGTTGCAAAACTTGGTGAGTTCATGAGAAACCACTGAATTGGAGACTTTAATTGGGTAAATTACGTGGTGTGTGAGTTAGCTTTCAGCAAAGTTGATATATTAATATTAAAAAAATAAGAGACCATATTATTTGCTAATAGTACAGACATGGGGGATGAGATTACTGAGGTTTGTGAAGATTTGGAATAGGAAGTTTAGGAAAAAGGAAAATAAGTTGATTTTAGAGGAATGGAGACAAGAGGGAAGTAAAATAATAGAGAATTTCAGTCTCTTGAAAGGACAAAGACTAGAGTTTCTGAGGTCATTAACATCAAAATACTAATTGTATAAAATATATATTGTATAAGGTCAGGCTTATAGGATTGCATTTAGTCTGCTGACATAATGTTAGAACTCAGGTAAGAACAATCAATTGTACTTTTAACCTGAGCCTCTCGGCAGCTATTTTGTGTCCAAAAAAATCAGTCAATTAGGCTTTAGCATTCAGTAATTTTGCTTTCATGTTCAACTTTTGTGTGGTGAACAGAAGGAAAGGGGAATAACTAGAAATATTTAGAGAAATAAGTAGAAAAATAGGTTTAGGAAGGCATTTCGTCCACAAGACTCTTGCCTGAATAACGTATTAGATTATTGCTAGAAAAATTCTCAACCCACCATTCCACCTTTTTGATGAAGCACATTTGCAACCCTGGCGAGTAAACATTGTTTGCCTGATACAGATAGTAGATAATCAACTTCTTCTCACATTGCTTTTAAGAGGTGTAAAGCAAAGGACAAGACTGTGCAAACCAAATAAAATGGACTGTCAATTTCACTCAGGGAAGCACTTAGGACTAGTTATGCATTTAAGCTGTAGCAACTCCTTTACTCATAAAAATCAATAAGGCTGCCACCTGGGTCATCAAAGGAACCAGCCATCACCACTACAGGCAAACAAACGTCAGATTTCATAATAAGACAGAAGCCTCATCCTTCATGGAACACAGCTAAGACCAACTGTATTTTTTTTGCCCAGCTGAGAAACTGTTAAGCATTGTCATTGCTTATTCTGGACATAGAAAGTGATTTGTTTTTTCCTTCATAACACATCTCTCTTTCCTAAATGGTGCTTCCTTGCTTGGAATATTTTATTTATTTTATTTTGTTTATTTATTTATTTTTGCTTGGAATATTTTATATGGTGGGAAAAAGTAAAGCACCAGAATAAGAATTTCAGATTAATCCTGACTCGGCGGTCACTCTCTGGGTGAAATGGCCAATATTAAATATTATTAAATGTCATCTCTGAGCTGTGGTTTTCTCAATGTAGAGTGAATTGAATGCTGTCAAACTCACATGTTTATCTTGAAATTTTATATTATGCACATAAACTCTTTGACTTGGACTTAAGAAAATAGTCATTTGGTTCTGAAAATATTTGACATGGTTTCTAGAGAAGTATACTGAAATTTCTCTCTAGCCCACCAGCATGGTTAAACACTTATAAAAATTCTTTTCCCCAAGAACTCAACATGAAGGATCAATTTACTTAGTTTATCTAATAAGGGGATCCCATTCATTTTTTCCCCCTTCTCTTCCTCTCTCATTCTTGTGTCTTTAGTAAGATATTTTTTCCTTCAGGAAGGAAATGGACTCTTTGGGTCTTTGTCATTGCCTTCCTTGGATGGATGACTAGTCTAACCTTGTCTTTTACCTGCCACCAAATTATAATAACATAATTCTTCTCACGCCTCCTCCCTCCACCTAGTTCTTATTTCTTAGCACAAGATCTCCAACTTGTCTCTAACCTTCAAAGATATATCCCTTATTGTCATAATAGAGACTTAGAGGTCAAATTTCTATTGCCTGAACTCTTACCTTTTTGTTAGTGATATACTATCTAAGTAACACTTTGTAAATCAAAGTATTATATTCCGGAGAAGACACTGTCCAGCACAAAATTATCTTTAATTCATTCATTCCTTTTTTTTGGGGGGGGGGTTGAAGAATTATGTTGCCTTTTTATTTTAATTTTATTTTTTATTTTTACATATAAATGTGTTTGTTAGGTTTCCACTTTTTGCCTTCACAGAATTGAAAAGGCTTAAAATTTAATAACAATAACAATGTTTAAGATAAAGACTAGAAACAAAAACCTTGTAAAGAATGAACGAAGATAAATACATTCCTAAAAGAAATCAGACAATTACTGCATCAAAATATTAAGCAATATTAATAATAATGCAAAGAAAGTAACATTCACATTGTCAGATAAGAGTATGTCTATTATAGAATGCTTTGATTCTGAGGCTCAGTATGGACTCATAAGTTATTTTTTTCTAAAATCTCAAAAAATAGACAACTAATATTTATAAATAAAAGTAAAAGATAATTTCAAAAACCAGATCATCTACAAAATCCTATAGACAATAGAAAAAGAAATATTTCAAAATCATTCTACGTAATCCGGATACACCCGATAATAAAATTGGAGAAAATATATTGTTATAAAGGGAAATTGCAAACATATTTCACTTATAAATAAGGATGCAATATCCTAAACAACATATCAAGTTGAATTAAAAATTAATGTTTAAGTAATGTACTTTGGTCAAAATTGAATCCAATTTATGTGAGAATTAGTCACTATTTTCTTTTTTTGTTTTCTTTCCCTCAGTCCCCAATTTGTTCATTTCAAACAAAAATATACTCAGTAACCAAACTGAACATAGGTGTGGTTTATTTTTTTCTCAGGGAAAGTCTTACAACAAGATTCTGTTGGAAATTTTCTATTTAGGGCCTTACACTAGTTTTTATTTTCTCATTGCTGAAGGATAATAACTAGCTAAAAATAAAATGGAACCAATTTAGTTAGAAGTCCCAAAACACTGGGGTATTAACATGACACGTCTTGGTAGTTACCCCTAATCATTCATCTGTCAAAGGTGTGATTTTGACAGCATTCTATTCACTCTTCATTGAGGAAACAATCTCAGAGATTTCATTTAATAATGTTTAATATTGGCCATTCCACCCAGAGAATGACCACAGAGTCAGGATTAATCTGAAATTCTTATTTTGTGGCTCTGCCTCTTTCCACTGCACAAAGTATTCATCAAGGAAGCACCATTTCAGCAGAGGGCACCTACTCATCCTCTTCACTCTGTATTATATATAGCAGGTGCTTTGATGACAACTTTGCCAACTTTCATGCCTTGCCTCTTTCTTTTAGTTCAGAGCACAACTTTTTCTAAATGTAAGACAGTCTTCTTAGTTTTAAAGAGTTTAAAGCAAATAATTCAAAATGTCCACTTTCTCTTCCCAAGCTGTTGTGCTACCCTTCCCAGAGTAGAGGAAAGGGAGTGCCAAATGTCCGTGTTATAGATCAGGCGGGAGGAAGAGGGCATCAGGTTCTTCTAGGTAAGCAGTGGGGAACTCTTCTTTGTCACACGAAGATCCTGATTCTGCTAATGCTGGGGTGGTTATGTGATCCCCCCCACTGGTGACGTGAATGTCACCTGCACTCCAAGTACAGCATTGGTGAATAGACTCCCTGTAGGAGAGGGAGCTCTGTCTCTACATGGTCCAGCCTGGAGTGCAAGGCTCAGCACCTTCTCAGGGTTTGATATTCTGAAAGCTTCAAGCTCTTGTCCCTCTACTAACCGAATGCCCCTGCAGGCATCATCACTAGAATCGTGAAACTAAGTGACAAGGTGCTACTATATGCCTCTTCGGGGCTGTGGAAAATTTGGGATACTGCCTGGAGGGTCCTTCACATTTTTCCCAAGTTTTTTCAAGCCCTGCTTCCACATCCCACGTGCAAAACTCCCGCCTTCAGAAAAGTCTAGAACTGAAGGGAGCTCTAGCTTTTCTTTAAAAGATTCCCCTAAATTTAAGGGGGGTACACATATAAAGTGTTTTTTTCTTCCTTAATGGCAGATGGAGTCTAAACCAGTATAACACACCACAGAAAGAAGTTTCCAGAGTGTTCTTCGAATACCTCTCTGCGTGGATTCAATCTGTACGTTCTGTGCCTTAACAGCTTTCCAGTACCTTTGAAGTTTATAGAATTATAAAATTATCCTTTATGCACCCTGCATCTATTCCTCTCCTGCCCCACCCCCACCCCCATGCTTGACTTCTTGAAAGGAAAGCAATTTTGTCATAATTTCTCCTAAGGAGAATAAGGCTGGTCTCTGACTCTGCATTTTTTTCTTTCACAACTCCTGTATTAGGCAAGGGTGGTTTGTAAATAAGGCTGGGTCTTAGCAGCAGTCTCTCAGTTAACTCTGTATGAAGATGATGGTCCCTGTGACTGGAATCTCTTTCTGAAACACAAGGTCATTTTTATCCTTTTTTTATTAAGTCATATCCCAAAGAATATTTTGTCTAAGCCACGTGATTACTTTTCATGTAGCAACAACCTAAGAGTCACATCAGCAAAATCTAGTTAGCTGGTCAAGGTCATTTCTATTTTGAGAATTCTATTTTATATTAACATTTCTTTTTGTTCCTTCAGGCTACTGTAACAAAACACCATAGACCAGGTGGATTATAAACAACACAAACTTATTTCTCGCAGTTCTGGAAGTTGAGAAGTCCAAGATCAGGTTGGGAGTCTGGTCAGGGCTGCCTGCATGTTCATAGACATCTGTCTCGTTCTTGTGTCCTCTCATGGCAGGGGAGCTCTTCAGAGCTTCTTCTAGGAGGGTGTTAATCTATTCCTGAGACTCCTTCACCTTAACGACCTAACCACCTCTCAAAGACCTTACTCCTAATGTCATAGTTGGGGGGTTGATTGTCAACATATGAATTTTTCGGGAACATAAGCATTGTCCATTACAACAGTGATGAAAACATATAATGCAGGGTAATAAAATATTTTAAGAAATTCATTGAATGTTTCATATGCCCAGCAAACATATTTATAGTTTTTTTAGGCAGAACTAGGGATGTTGTCATTTTAATACATTTCAGTGTTTTGATTCTTTCTCTTCATTCAGTTTCTTTTCCTTCAAATAACATTATTTGCTTATTTTACTAACAGCAAAATGGGAATAATAACCATTCCACAATTGTGTGGTGTATTAATTTGTTAATTTCATTAAGCAATTGGAAGAATGAAAGCACTAACTGTTATGGTTCTTTAGAGAATGAAGATTTCTCCAGCGAAGTACAGAAAAGAAGCTGTCAAGTTACAGTCAATCCAACCTGACGCTGCTATTAGTTTAAATGCCCAAGCTAAACGGTACCTACTGAGATCATTAACTTTGCTTTCATAGCAGGTTTCTTAATGTTACTTAGCAACTTCACTTTGAAAATACCCATTTCACATTCCTGTAGCCTAAGGAGCAATCATTCCTAGTAAAATCACACGTTTGATTGCTTAGAAAGGAGTTAATGTTGTGTCCTGAGGATCCATCACTAGCTGCTACAAGATGGTTCAGACAGTCTGCATTTAATGCATTTCACCCAGACTCAGTATCTGAGCCACATTAAAAGGATGAAAATTTATCCGCAATTCAGCATATTAAAGGGATCATTTCTACTTGTAGCATGTTGTGAAATGTCAAGTTAATATTGATGCATTATTGTATTATGAATAAAATACCAAATAGTTTTGTATAATATGAAGAGAATTATAAACTTGAAAAACTAAAATATAGTAATGTCCTTGCCCCTTGATAAATGTGTGAATATTTCCTAATATAACCTCGAAGTGATTGTGCCTTTAATAAATTAAAATTCCTTTGATGATATAAAACTTGCTCTAGGGTTATTGCTTTTCCAGAAATCAATGCACGATAGCTAGTGTAGAAATTTAAAAGTAATCAAATCAGTACAATAAAACCAATTATTTAATCATCTTTTCAATTTTCTGTATTTTTAAAATTTCTTTGTGTATTTACTTGAGAGATAAGTGAATGTATTACATCTCAGCAAAGATATTTAATTTAATCCAATTACTATTTCTTGAATAGCTATCTGCAAATGAGCCCTCAAGATGACAGACACTATTTTTAAATTATTAAAACAATATTTTAAGTATCTTCATCTTTATTCTAGAAATAACATGCATTTATCTTTGGGGGTACACAGGCATTTTCTTTTCAGTTTGTTGTTTCAGAGGTAGGATTCCTGCTTATTCTTGAGAAAACACATAAAAAACTTCAATATTAATACATTGTCTTTTCCATAAGTTTACAACGTGATCTCTGGTTTTCTTTCTAATTCTAGGGTCTCCCTTACACTGGTACACTTTTATGATCACTTTCCTTTAAAGATGGATATTTCTCAACACTCGCTTCCTATCTTTACTCATTCTGACAGACTCACTGTCACATTTGTATAATTAACACCTAAGTCTGTTTATTCATGCACCCATCCATCCATGTTTGCAAGTGTTCATTCAACATGTTCTGAGTCCATCTATATTCTAGACAAGTGGTGGAGACTCTAGATGGTGGGGATTCAAAGATCAGTGAGATACATATAACTTGTATATGAGATACATATATCGTGACTTCAAAGGACAAATCAATGCTGAGTATTTCTGTCTGGATAGGCATCTTTCAAGTTTAGCACATCTAGAACTAAGTCTTCTGTTGCACCAAAGTAGATCTCCAGTCAAGATTTTCTGTCACTGTTTGTGCTTATTTCATGTTTCTCATCTCTCAAGTCTAATTTACTGGCCTTCCCCTCTTTGTCACACCCATCCAATCAGTGCCCATCTCTGCCTTTTAATTCTCTATTACTTCATATCAAGCCTACTCAGTTAAAAAAAAAAGTCTTTATTTATAAAAGAAATGTTTTAAAATCGTTATCTCGGTAAATCGTGAAAGGGAAAACATGTAAATTAAATATAAACAATGTCTAAATATAGTAAACATTTACCATGTCCCATTTCTATTTTCTTATAGATCCATCCCTCAGGAAAAAAAAAAAAGTATTAGCTAATGTTTCTAACACTGATTGGTTTCTACATGGCAATTATACTAAAGATTTTTCCTTATCTAAAAAAATTAATGTAACAGCCTAAATAAATAAAATTTAAATAAAAATTTCAACTTTTATAAACCTTTTAGAGCTGAGGAAACAAGTAGCTTTTAAAGTCACATGACTAAGGATTGGCTGTACAGATTTGGGCCCAGAATGTCAGATTCCAATGCTGTCGATCTTTCCTCTCCTATAAAGGCTTTCTAAGAGTAAATCATCTTTGGGTTTCCTTCTTATGGTTACACTCTCAATTCAAAACAATGTGTATATATATATATATTTTTATTAAATCATAGCTATGTACATTAATGCAATCATGGGGTGCAATGTGCTGGTTTCATATACAATCTGAAATATTTTCATCAAACTGTTTGACATAGCCTTCATGGCATTTTCTTAGTTATTGTGTTAAGACATTTATATTCTGCATTTAGTAAGTTTCACCTGTACAATTCTAAGATGCACCGTAGGTGTGGTGCCACCAATTACCATCCTCCCTGCTATCCTCCCCCCTCCCCCATGTCTTTTTTTTTTAAATCAACTTTAGAGAATGCCTATTGCTGCCTCCTGAGGAAAGACAAGCATCATGTTCATTCCTTTAAACCCACTTCTACTGCTTCTCCCACTTCTCCCATCCAAATACACATATATTTGTAAATACTTTGTAGTTTATTTATCATCTTCCTTTTAAGTTTTACTCGCATAGGAGCATATTATACAAACTATTCTGTGCCTTGATTTTTCATCTAAAATATCTTGCTAATATATTTACACATATATAGTTATTTTTAATAGTTATGTAAAATTATAGATTCATTTAATCAGTACTCTATTAGTGGATATTTAGATTAATTCTACACTTTTGATATAAACAATACTAAACAAAGAATGCCTCTGGAATTCCAGATTTAAGAATTTTTCTATGAGATACCAAGACTTATAGTGGAATTCTCAGTTTTCCCAGGAGATAGTTCCTTTTACTTAGAGAACAGTTCTCATCCCCTGCCTCTAGCCCCAGGAACATACGCGTGCATCATTACAAGAAATTTAGGAGACACATAAAAATCAGGAAACACAAAATCCATGTGGGCAGGAACAAATGAAGCCTTCCCAGCAACGCCAATAAGCTGAGCAAGTTGAAGCTTGCACAAGTGAATCAGACACGACACTGTTGACTGTGGTTCTTGGAAGTGAAACAGTGGACCATACATAAAGCAGAATTTATCTCAAATGTCACAGTGACGTATGTACTTGGCTGCCAGTCCTGTAAATACAAGCAGGCCAGAGTGTGGACAGTCACTCTGCGTTATGACCCATCGTGAACACCCTGCTTAGTCGTGGTCTTTCTATCCTCCTCACTTCTACCCTCCATGTGCACAACTCTGAGCTCGCTCTTCACAGATCCTGCGAAAAGGATTGGGTACCTCTTTCACCACAGTGATCTCCACTACTGCATTGCTTTAATCATCAGTTTTAATTGCTGTATATATTCATTGCTTTATATTTCTCTTTTAGTGGTGATCTTTCTCTGTTTCTTTATAACTGCCATATACTCTAAGATGGAAGACTCAATAAAATGGCATAGGTAAATTTTATAATGGAAAATTATTTTAAAACAAAAATCATGATCATAGTGTTCATTGGAAACAAAAATAAGAGACTTCCCTTTCTTTTAGAGTTCTCAATTATTTTAATGTGTTTATGTATTTAATTTTACCCAGTTTATTTTTCTCCTACCTTTTGAGCATGTAGAATATTATATGCATGTCCCAAACTAAAGACATAAAAAGAAGAAATTCAGAAATTGTAAATTCAGGATAGAGACCACAAAGACTAGTAAAAATTAGAACATGGATTCAAACAGAATGTAAGTTATAAATTAGTTACAGTGCAATTGACTTATCTGTCCTACTAACTATAGTGAATTAAGCTATAGAGAGCTGTGAAAGCAAGGAAAAACAGAGCTAGTTAAATCATGCAGCCACCAATCTTGATAATGAGCTTGTGATGAGAGATGAATCTGCTCTTTTGATCATTACATGGGCTCACTTATTTCCTGGCTGCCTGTTGTAGTGAGACAACTTGCTCTACTGAGTGTGAAAGCAGGGTCTGACTATAGGTATATAAACAATTCCACCTAGTACTTACTCAGGTAATAACAATCATTCTCAACATTAGGGAAGACACTGGCTATATTTCACTTACTGAAGCAGGGTAGGTTGGTTTCTAAGGTGGAATATAGACAGGAGATTTTCAGGGAGGAATTTGATTATATATTGTTTTGCTTTTGTGCTGTCTCTGAAACCTTCCTGTACTAGTTAGGTCTCCACTGCATTGCAGTTGACTGGTACAAAACATATGTGATAATTACTTCACTGAGATAGTGACACATAATTCCTTATGAGTCTTATTTTCCAATAAAAGAAATGTAAAAATTCCTCAGAAGAAGCAAAATATTTTTTGAAATTTAGAGCTCTGATAGGAATTCTTGAATGGTTCTGCATTGAGAGAATGATAAGAGTACACAAAATGCTTAAGAACATTTTTGAATGAAAACATGCCAGGTTACTCTATTGCCCCTGATAGAAACAGGTGGAAAGTTTCCAAAAACAGGAATAAACTTCTTATATTTGTAAGCTCGATGAAGTATTCATTAAAGAAGCTATTGCTGGACATCACTAGGAATATTTATTTTTCTGATGGTTCTATTGGATCAAGTCATCTTGTGAGCTACATTTTTGAAGTTAATTACCCTAAAAATACAAGTTTGGCCCAATTACTTATGGAAGCATATGTGAAATTGATCCAGAGAGCTCAAATCATGATAGAAATTCAGGTTGATCTAGATCCTTAGTTGCTAACAAATACTGCTTATGGAAAATTAAGTAAAGAAGTGTTTGTTGAAAGGCTAACTAGAATATATTGGTATTGTTTCAGCAAAACGTGTATGGAAAAATTTGTCAACTTCCAAGATAATGTGGAATAGTTAACTCAATTCAGACAGTTTGTGTCAAGTTCAGTTTCTCACATGTATGTTTTATTGATGTTTGTCAACAAAATGTTTTCTTGAGTATTAATGAATGGAAAGGGGGAAGAGTTCTATTACTGCTATGGTCAAAAAACATAAATAGATGCAAGTGATTCCAAATATCCTCCCTAAATTTTCTCACTCCTGGACCCACTGGGTGTGCAGATGTAGTCATGAGGATCTCTCATCTTGCATAATGTCCTGGCTGAGTAGAGCCGCATCAATTATTTGCTTTTTTGAGAAAAATCATTTGAATTAAGTTAAGTCATAAAGTATCATGAGAACAAGGATGATAGACCTTATGTCATCCTCATATCCTCTCTGAACCCTGGTCCTTTTATTGTGCTTCCTATAAATCCTGTTTTCCTGATGTCAACCTGCTCTGATTGGTCTATATTTTCCAGGACTATTACAATAGGAGTGAGATTTACTGGCATATTTCCTGTAGAAAGTCAGTGCAGGGAGTGTCTGATTATTATTGGCACATATATCTTATTCGGAAAACCTAAGTTTAAATAAAAAGAAACATCAAAACATTCCAACTGTCATCAATTCATAATGACAGCTCAAAGTTATCTCTAGTTCATTTTATATTTTGTACCAAGTATACCATAGGCTTGTGATTTTCCATAGAAAAAAAATTATACAGGAGGCTTGACACCCACTTTATTCATTCTAGCCTCCAGGGTAGAGTTTAAGAATGATTCTGCATGGCCAAACACTAGTAATTGATTGTACTGATCCACGTTTTGAATATAAAATTATGCTATTAAATAAAAATATGTATAGCTAGAGTAGAAGTCTAGCAAGTCCCTGGCTTCAAAAAGTTATTTTGAAAAAATAATTTCTCACATATAAAATGTTACCATATAATCAGGGAATAATCAGGAATACAAATAGATGACTTAAAGACTATTTATTGGCTAGCTTTGGGAGACAAAATACCTTGGGTCTTAACTGTATGTATTACAACAAATAAATCCTGTGCAGATTAAAAATTAAGAGTTGAATAAATTAAAGACAAAAGAGAATTTAAGTATATTATTTTTACTGTGAAAGAAAGAACTTTCGGTAAGTGGAACAAAATAAGATCAGAATATAACAGAAAAACTCAAATGCATATCTTTCGTGATAAATCATGAATAGTTGAAGAAGAAACTTTGAAAATATTTTTATGTTATTAAGAGGACATGAAGTTCCCCCCAACAACCACAAAGTCGATCCAAGAGAGTTGCCACACTGCATAATTCCTGGGGACACTATTCACATCATAACACGACATCTCAGGTAGAGAGTAATGGAAGTAATACTCAAATATTAAATACAGATGCCTAAAGTTATTTTAAAACAACTCATTTTTATAGATGTCTAACATACTTTTCTACATATTAGATTTTTGTAAAATCTAAATTTTATAATCTTTTCATTAAAATTCTTTTTCTCAAAGGGAAATTAAGCCTGCAAGATTATTGCTTCTGGAAGCAAATTCTTCTTCCATTTTTAGACACCATTTGCTGTTTTTCCTATCCACTACACTGGAAATTTTACTATGACAAAGCTATCACATGAAAACAATCCAGAATTTGGATGAATATTTATATACAAAGATGTTTATTATCAGCTCTAAAGGTTGGACACTAGAATAACAAAAAAATTATGGTTGCTATGCAATGAGATATTTTGAAAGTACTGAGAATGATGGGTGATACAGCCCCAGTAAAAGAGAAAGAGAGACAGAAAGAGACTGGTCAAAGAATGTAAAACTTCAGCTAGGAGGAATGAATTCCAGATATCTATTGTATAACATGGTAACTAGGTAATGCATTCTTGAAAATTGCTACGAGTGTAGATTTGAAGTGTTCTCATCACAATAAAGGATATGTGTGTATTATGTTGGTTGATTTAGCTCTTCCACACTGCATACATATTTTAAAGCTACACATTATACTTGATAAATAGACAACTGTCCTTGCCAATTAAAAAAAAATTTAAAAAGAAACAATGGAAAGAAAATTGCTTTTCTATAGCTCCATGAGAATAGAGATATTCTACACAGCTAATATACACACACACACACACACACATACACACATACACACATACATTCTCTGTAGAATATGCTTAAGTCAATAGTAGTTACCTGACCTTAGGATCACAAATTACATTTTTATCACCAAATTATTTATTTGATCCATAAATTTCTAAAACAAAACATAATAGTCATATTATCAGGGGCAAGGTTACTTTTAAACATGCTAGCTGCCACCAAATTGTTATGCTGCTGTCCACTAAGAAAGCAAACTCTTCAAAGAGTCAATCTCAATGAATTTATTTGAGAATTCAATGCAGCTTCACCTGCATCTGTGTGTTTACTTAAAATATAGATTTCCAAGCCAGATTGGGAATAGGGCAGAATCTGCATTTTTATCACATTTTTGTGCCTCTTCTCTTGACTGGCCAGATGATTCTCGCCCACGTTAAAGCTAGAGAATCACTGAATCAGGAAGATAATCAAAATGCAGAAAAATCCCCACAGCAGAAATGGTGGTTTAAAATGGAGTTGCTTAAAAGCCTCGTGATAATGGCTGGTAAATAAGTGTAACAAACTAGAGGAGAGAGACTGTGACTGTGTGAGAGGTGATGCAGTAATGAGGGGAAAGGCGTCATCAGCAATGAACAGCATTGAGCTTGTGCAGAAAAGTCATCTTAGATAAATGATATGGCTTAAAATGTGTTTTTTGTCAAATATGAATGCAAAAATTAGTTCTAATACTCAATAGTTAACTTCTGCTAACATAGGCAACAAAGCATCGAAGACACTATGTAAAAATTTCAAAATTACTAACCTTTTATATTGACTACTACTATACAGTAGTTGTTTGGTAAGTATAGAATTTAGACATCTCTTTATTTTCTTTCCCAAATGTGTAATGATCTTCTGATATTTTGAGACTCTGCATTATAGATGATCCTAAATATGTAAACCAAAAAGCATCAACCTGTCAGCAAATGTTTACTACTTCCTCTGTACAGAGACATTTCTAGGTATCAAAAGAAATGATGTGAAATGATGAGCAAGACAGCATTCCTCCTCCTCAAGAAAGAGCCTTCCGCATAGTGAACACAAATAATAACATTGAAGACATATAAAAAAGATAATTTGAGGTCATAATTACTGCAATAAATAAAGTAACAGATGACCCAAAAATTCAATGGGGGACGTTCAAGGTGCAGCGTCTTTAGCTAAAGTGATAGAGAATTGACATAGTCAAGATTTGGAAGCAAGGCCAGTGTGGAGAAGACGACTATGAAATGAAGCAGATTGTCTATATAAAGACAGTGTGAGCTGGTGTGGAGAATTGTGGGAAAACCAATGGTAAGTATTAAAAAAAGAATAACATAATGGGATTTAAACAGATTACTCTGAACTTTGAGTTGAAAATTGACTATTTTCCAACTACAAAAGAGAAGGGAAACTTTTTAGAAGTCTATTTCAGTGTCCTAGATTTAAAAGAAAATTATGTGACTTGAAGTGATGGTGAGGCAATAGATAGTGGAAATAAAATTGCAAATAGAATAAGGGATTGAATTTGAAAGTAATGCTGGCAGATTGACTGTAGGAAGTTATCAGAAACGGTGGAATCAAGTGTACACATACATAGAAGATGGAATGGACTGAATTGTGTCCTTTTCCAAAATTTGTATATTGAAGTCACAGTGTGACAATATTTAGAGATGAGGTCTTTGGAAAGTAATTTGGTGTGAGATCAGGAAGGCAAGGCCTTCATGATGACATTCATGCCCAGGAGAAAGGAAGCCAGAGACCTTGAACTTTCTATGTCTCTCTGCCATATGAGGATACAGCAAGTGACCATATAAAAGCAGAAGACAGCATTGCCACACTCCAAGGTGCCAAACTTGTACTGGGACCTTGATGTTGGACTTCGGCCTTCAGAAATGTAAGACAATAAATTTGTATTTTTTGAGCCATAAAGTCCAAGGGGACTACAATTCCAGTAGTTTTTTAGCCTGAACAACCTAATATACCTTTCTCGAAGTTAAAGAGGACATGGAAAACAGTAAATTTATTGTAAAGGAAAATCAAATGTTAAATTAAGATTCCAGTTAACTACAAAATGGAGTAGTTAAAGAGTTGGTTTCTTCTTTTTTTCTTTCCTTTTCTTTCATTTGTCCTTTTGCTAATTGTTTAAGGATTAGGAGGATGCTCTGAATTAAGATAAATATTTGACAATAATCAGTATGAAGATGATATTGAAGACTTGCAAATAGATGAGTTCCTTAGAGAAAGTGAACACAGAACAGAGCAGACAGACAAGGACTGTCATTTTGAGAAGCCTACTGAGGAAGAAAGAGAAATTGAGTGGTTGTTGAAGGAGAATAAGAAAATAGGTAACATTTTGAGCTATATAATACTAAGAACATTTACACTGATGGTAATGAATCGCAAAATGGGGAAGAATATATGAAGTTGGGCACTTAAGTTCACAAACTCATCCTGGAAAATGTGCTACATACCTTATTGCTGAATAACACTATTTTCACCTTTGAAGTACCTCCCCCTACCCCGCCATCTGGCAATCAGACATTCAGCATTGACACATACAGTGCTTTTTCTGGAGTGAGTTCATGAATGGAATTATCAGACCTCTTATGACAATAGTTCTGATGACCATTCCAGAAAAAGGACTTCCCAAAGCATAAACTAAGCACTGATGTTAGTGCATAGCTTTCCAGGGGGAGGGGTGTGGAGGGGCTTGCAGGTGACTGCATTGATACTCAGTGATGAGGAATGTAGCACTTTTTCTAAGTCTAGTTCACAAACGTATTGGTCTGACCTTGTATGATACAGGAGAAAAAATAGAATATTTGAAAAAGTGAAGGCATTGAGGTGGTGAGAAAAGATAGGATTCAGGGTAGAGATGAAGATCAGGGCACATTATCTACTGTAACCTAAGAAGAAGACAAAACATGTGATAAAGAGGCAGCCACATTGGTGAGTTTGGTAGACAAAAGAGGACATTGTTTGATATGATAATATCTTTTCCCCTATGAATTAGAAGGTAAAGTTACCAGAGACTGGAACAGAGGGTAGTATCAGTCAATCGAAGGTTCTAATGAAATCTGAAAGCTGGGTGAGTGTATTTTAGTGGGTAAAATACAAAAAAAATAAGAAATATTGATCTAAGAGTGAGATGCTTGAGATCATGGTGACGAGCTAGTGTTATTTGGGGGGATGAGTGTTCATGACTGATAAGGTTTGGAGAAGCAGATAGTTGACATTATGGTTTTGAGAAGCTCGGATGGTATAAAGGTTTCCTAGGAGGACTTTGTAGATGAATATTATGTCTCCAGTGAGTTATACAGGACAGAGGTGGAAGAAAATAGATATGATTGATAAATGAATTTAAAATAAATGAAAAGTTAGTTGATCATATCAAAAAGGAAAGATATCCTGATGTCATGTGTTCTTAAAGTAGCAAGTGTTGAAAACAATCAGGGAAAGAAATTATTTGGAAGTAGCAAAGGCTGATATCTACCTCTTGGTCCTAAAGAACATGAGATATGTCTCCAAAAATGAGTTTACATTAGTAGGATTTTCAAGATCAGCATTAAGATTTCAGGAGAGAGGTGAAGGCATGAAATACACACCTTGTAAAACTTGATGAAATTGAAAAAGTATGTATATTAGTTCCATCTAGCAATGTGGAGGGAAATTTGGAAATTGTGATAAAAAATTAGAATGAGTATAGTAGTATAGTCAGAATCATTTATGTTGTAGTCTCAGGCCAAGCCAAATGCAAAGAGAGAGAACAAAGACCCCACTCTAATTGAGAGCAATGTTAACTAACATACCATTGTAAGAATTGCTTCTGGATATTTTCTAAGTATAATCAGCTAAACATGGAGTCAGTACTAAGGCTGAGCATCTGCCACATGGTACATTGCAGATAGATAAAAATATGCACCCCTTCCTTTGGAATTTGCTTTGGATTTTATTATACATTGTTATTTATTACAGTTTTAATATCTTACTCATGGTTGCTTAAGGCTTACTTTTCAAATAAAAGGTGTAATAAGAGAAATTTTTGGATAATCTTGTAGGTAAGGAAAAGATAACCACTCTGATGTTAGTTATCCATATTTGATAAGATTATGAAGTATATGACATCTTTCCCATGATAGATATTTTTTTACATGATGAGAGCTGTCTTAATATGAATGGTCTACAAAGGAAACTGAGAAATATTTTAGAGGACATTCAAATTTCAATTACTTAGTGGTTTGTGAAAAAGTGTACATAGATAATATGTATGTATGCAGATAATAACTCGAGGACATGCTGGCTTTCTAACTAAAAAGTTTTAATTAAGTCAAGTATAAGTTTTAACACACCTCTAGCAATCCTATCCACTTTGCCAAGGAGAAAAAAAAATAGTAGTCCTAGTAAAGGTGAATAATTAATATAAAGGCAACATGATAATTTAGCAGCAAAGACGATATTAAGACACATACCTTTTGATTTCTATTTCAGTTATCTTGACCTTTAGTGTTTATCATATTTATGCTACATATGGTCATGCTGAACTTAACAGATTCAGCTAAACTTGCAGAAACATTAACTGATTATCTTTTATACAACTTTGAGCATTGTTTTAATTCAAGTTGCCAAGCAATATTTTCAAAGTGATATTTGCATTGTATATTATAAACATGCTACCTTCACATATCCACACTTCTGATATTAAGTTATAATTATTTCAACATCAAAGATTCTTGCCTAAACTGAAGTAGGCTTTCATATTCATAAAGCATTATTGAGTTCCATGTTAAATGAAACTGGTAGCATTTTGGCTCTCATTTTCGAGAGTTGATTGAATAATATCACTACATGAAATTTTTTCCTAATTTTGTAAATAGGATCAGGTGCACCAACTTGTTATAATTTGTATTTGATGACTGAGTGTTCAGTGTGTTCCAGTGAAGGACCACTGAATGTTCTTCTTTTATTACTTTTTTAAAATTATTTTTTATTGAGTCATAACTGTGTACAATAATTCAGTCATGGAGTACAGTGTGCGGGCTTCACATACAATCGGAGATATTTTTATCAACCTGATTAATATAACATTCATGATATTTTCTCATTTACTATGTGAAA
>CAUYRH010051847.1:0-11250 GCA_963574655.1 Perodicticus potto
GTCTGCATGAATTTGATGCTTTGAAGGATCCTGAAGTGAATGAATTTCGGAGAAAAATGCTCAAATTCAGTGAGGAAAAGATTCAGTCACTTGTTGGATTGTCTTGGATGGATTGGCTAAAGCAGACATATCCACCAGAACTTGAACCATCCATCTTTGAAAACTTAGAAGATAAACTTTATGGAGGAAAGCTGATTGTAGCTGTTCATTTTGAAAACTGTCAGGATGTGTTTAGCTTTCAAGTATCTCCTAATATGAATCCTATCAAAGTAAACGAATTGGCAATCCAAAAACGTTTGACTATTCATGGAAAGGAAGATGAAGCTAGCCCCCATGATTATGTGTTGCAAATCAGTGGAAGAGTTGAATATGTATTTGGCGGTCAGCCCCTGATTCAGTTCCAGTATATCCGGAATTGTGTAATGAACAGGACCCTGCCCCACTTTATACTTGTGGAATGCTGCAAAATCAAGAAAATGTGTGAACAGGAAATGATTGCCATAGAGGCTGCCATAAATCGAAAGTCATCTAACCTTCCTCTTCCCTTATCACCAAAGAAAACGCGAATTATTTCTCATGTTTGGGAAAATAACAACCCTTTCCAGATTGTCTTGGTTAAGGGAAATAAACTTAACACAGAAGAAACTGTAAAAGTTTATGTCAGGGCTGGTCTTTTTCATGGCACCGAACTCCTGTACAGAACCATTGTAAGCTCAGAAATATAGGGGAAAAATGATCACATTTGGAATGAACCACTGGAATTTGATATTAATACTTGTGACTTGCCAAGAATGTCTCGGTTATGTTTCACTGTTTATGCAGTTTTGGATAAAGTAAAAACAAAGAAATCAACTAAAACTATTAATCCCTCTAAATATCAAACCATTTGGAAAGCTGGAAAAGTGGTAATAATATACTGACTTCTTAAAATTGTTTTATGCACATATAATGGAATGATTTTAAGACTGTTGAAATGATTGAGTAAAATTTAAAGATCTATATTCTCTTAAGTGAAATTCCGGGAGTCACATATGTTTGGCAATTCAGAATGTTGTCCATTTTAGAATGATCGTTGAAAGCACCTTATTTAGTACACCTTGTGGGTCTGGGGCATAAATGTGTAATCAAACACATTAGTATTCAGAGTGAAATATATGGATGTTCACACTAAATGTGACAAATAAAAAATATCTTTACTTCAAAAAAATAAAAAATAAAAAAATAAAAAATTTCATAAATGAAATAATGGTTTTCATCTCTAAGATGTTATTTACAATTATTTTATGTTTTTTTTTAAAGATGACAAACCAGTGGGAAAATGACTCAATGACTCAAAATCTTAGAACTTAATATTAAATAATAAAAAATGAAACAAAGTCTAAAATTATATGAACATTTTATGTTTTGGTGAAAGAACAATAGTAATACATGTTCTAAAAGTCACTAGTGGTCTACTGTGT
Source organism: Perodicticus potto (assembly GCA_963574655.1). Lineage (NCBI taxonomy): Eukaryota > Metazoa > Chordata > Mammalia > Primates > Lorisidae > Perodicticus > Perodicticus potto. Next base: position 1,461 of record CAUYRH010051847.1, read on the forward strand.
TGGGATTATTGGTTTGGCTTTGTTTTCCAAATTCTCTTCTTCTACTATATTGTTTAAATAAAAAACAATACAAACAAGCAAAAACTTTCATAACATAAGATTTTATTAAAGTTACAGCTCTTCTAAGGGATATACCACGCTTAACAGGAATGTGTTGACCACTCACTGAAATCGAGCTACCCGGCTTTAGGATACAGAAGGGAGACTTGCTTAGGAAGTCAGTAAATTTCAGAAAGAACAGAGAGGTGCTGAAAGAAAGCTGTTAACCAATTTCAGACCTTTTCTACTTTGGTAATTGACCTAGGACTGAATAAAGTTAAAATAACAGTGATCTTTATGGCAGCTGTAAAAGGAATGAAATTCATCTTCTTGGTGCTTATTAAGTTGGCTATATTTCACCTACTAAAAGTTTTCTTCCTTTATCTGTATTTATTTTTAACATGTTTCCTCCTTCAAGTTGCTCTTTTAGATTAAGTATCAAATAATTATTAAATATATAAATAGTACATATAAACATTTTAAACATGCTGCCATGTATTCTAAATATTCCTTTATTGTTTGGTTTATATACATTTCTTTTATTTCTTCATTTATTGCTCATCTTGTAATAAATTTATTTCTGTTGCTATTTGAATTTCTAGCCTTCTGTTTCAATGTGAATTAGATTTTCTTTATATCATTTAAAATCATGGGCAGGTTAGATAAGGTGATAGCTTTAATGAACACCAGATATTTCAGAAGGAGTATTAAAATATCAACAATATACATAATTAAATATAAACAATATGTTTGTATTGTTTACTAATATATTTAATAAAAGACAATGATATTTGGTATTTGCAAATTCCTAAATTATGATTGGTCCGTGTAGAAACATAAAAATGCTATAATTTTAAATAAGTAATTGTTTGAAATAAAGATCTATGTATCTGCTCATGGAGGTCAAAAAGTCTGTCTTTCATCATTATTAATCTTCTCACTTAATCTTTGCTGTTTAAGTTATGACAATTTTCATCAAAATAGCTATGAAATAGTTTCTATGCATGCATATCCCTTCTCAGATAGTTTCTTAGCACAAAATATACATTATTCCTTATTCTCTATGTATGTACTTGAAGGACTTCTCCATAACACCAATCTGTCCTCCAAGATCATCAATAAAATCATACATTGTCTCATTTTCAAATACTCTTTTTACAATAAATATACTTCATATAATCCAAGTGAGGTCAAAACAAGCTGGTTCATAATTGTGGACATCATTCACTGCACTTGAGGACAGGGAACTTGGTACTATTAGGGATTAGCATTTATCTATTTTATTAAAGATGAGCTATTTTATTAAACCTGAGCTAGTCCAACTAATGTTTGACATTTAATATAATGATTTTCATGCAAATAGTTTATCAGCAAAATTTAAGTAACTTACAAATATCTAATAAAGAAGAAAAAGGATCTAGGATTTCATAATTTGCACATTTTACTCTAATTGTTAAGAAATTCCAAATATGGTAAATGAATATACAATTTACCTATCAGAAAGCTAGAACATGGACAAAATTCAGTTTCATTTTAAGGGAGAAAACTAGAACCCTTCATCAAACCAGTAAACAGGAAAAATAGAAATCTCGTAGTTTTTTCCCCCAGAAATGTGTACAATATCTCCATGGTTAAAATCATCTCTCTCTCTCTCTCTTTGTGTCTCAGTCTCTCCATACATATGCATAAATATTAATTTTCAATTTTCTTTGTTGTTATATCTATTAAAGACATCATATTTCTTGTACTGTCTCTCTTTGTCTTTCTCATGTCAAAATTTTTACAATCAATACGTGGAAAGATTAGTTTCTACTATCTCCTGAATCAAGAGAATTTTCACTAGACTTTGGCTGAAAACAGAAGACAGATTTTATTCAAGTTGTTACAATATGGAAAGACTTCAGTAAGAACTGAGCTCAACTCCTAACATACCAAAGGCAGCTGTGGATTTATAGCCAATGAGTAGAGTGAGGGGGTGAATAGACAGAAAACTACCAAGAGAAACTTCATTAGATATCCACAGTGGGAGTGTTCTCAAAAAATTTCCTCAGTGGACTGAGGACAGAGCCTGGTGAAGAAGAGGGCTCAAAGGAGCCAGACTAAAACATGTTATTACATCCTAAAAAGGAGGGAGTCCTTGCCATCATTATATTATTCATGATTATGGCCACAGTCTAACATTAGATAATCCTGGCTCTATGAGACCAATTCTTATTCTACAGGTGGGAGAACTGAGGCCTGTAGAGGGCACATGATCTGCACAAAGTCCCATCACTAGTACATCGCACAGCCACCCTGGACACAGGTCTCTGGAACACGTGCCAAAGGAACTATTGCTTAAACATGCTTTACTCATCAAGGTGGTATAAATACTCCGTTTTCATATTTTAACAACCTACAGCCTTTTCTTTTAACTGAAACTTTTCAAAGGTAGGGTTAAGCTTGTGCTATCTAAAGACAATAGCAACAATTGGTTTTTGTTCCTTTTCCAACTCCACACTAAGACCGTCACTACACAATGCTAAGAACCAATTTGTATTAAATGAATCAAAGGGATGAAGAAACGAATGAGTGAATTATATTCTTCCAATTCGTTTCGAGACATAAAATACATATGTAATTCTTTAATGAGTTAATTTTTGGTTTATGTATATCTCCTGACAATTCTGGAAGAAATTCACTCTTGCCCTGATTCAAATTTTTATAGTGTGAACTGAAGTGTCCATTATATTTTTACATAAGGAGTCCTTTTCCCAAAGATTCACTTAACCAAAGGTACTGTTGCTTTACCCAGTTGAAGTATGTTAGCATTACATATTTATGGATTTTTCATTTTTAAAATCATTATGTATGTTATTTTCTTACTTGGAATTCTTCGTTTTCAACATTGCCCTCTAAGATTATGTATTTTCCTTTACAGTCTTCCAGTGTTGCTCTGCTTTTGATATATCTCTTTTGTTTAACATGTTATTACATCCTGAAACAAACAAACAAAAAAAAAGTGGTGTCACACACGTGCTGACACACACACTTATTTACTTCTGGTCACTCACTCAGCACTTTTTGTTTATGATCATGGCTTCTGAACTTACGTTACTTCCAGGTCAAAGGTTGATCTACTCGTTTACCTTAATTAAATAGCTTAGTATGTCTATGCCTCAGTTACTCAGATCCAAAATGGAGATGATAGAATGCAGTAGATTCTATCTCATTGAATTTTTGAAAGGATTAAATTAATTCATGAGAATTGCTTACTTTAGAGCCCAAGAACTAATGTGATGCATTTGTACTGAACTCTCATTAACTTATCTATTCAAACATTGGAGGCTATTTTTATTGTACTTAAGACAATTTTTTGTGCAGTTGTTGCAAGTAAAACTTTCTCGCTAAACACTGGTTGAGACCATGTTCTGGGCACTTCAAGTTCATAGTGTTCTCATCCTTTATTCTGATTTCAGAAAACCCTTCCTCTTTCCTATGCACTTTCTATCACTGCTCTCCCAGCAGCTGTTCTAATCCTTTCTGAGACTTTTCATACCATCGAATCGCACCACCATCTGACTCACTCTCAGAGAGTGACCCGGCTTCCCACATCACGGAGGTTATGCTTTGCTCTCTCCTTAAATTGTTTTCTATCTCAGAATTTTGAATCCATTTACTTCTCTCTCATTTCAAAAAATATATTCCTCTACTCTTCTGAGTTTTACTGCCCCATGTGCCAGCCTTTTTAATCTCTCCAATTCCATGTTTTCCAGTCTTTAAGAAATCTATGATTCTTTTTTGCATCTTCAGGCTTTTCCATCTTGACTGGATTCTTAGTGCTTATTCAAAAGTTTCTAAGATCTTTTTGTCCTGAAATTGCCCTTCCCCAACTATTCTTCTTTTTACCGTTACTTAAGGCTATATTTTCCTTCTCCCCTGCTTGATCCAAACTGCTCTTTCAGAAATGAGAGTCAATTACAAATCCTCTAAATACCCAAACTTCTTGAAATGGACTAAATATTTGTGTAGCCCCCCAAATTGGTTTTTGAACCCTGAATGTGATAGTATTAGGTATTGGGAGGTAATGAGGGCATGTGGGTGGGGCTCTCATGAGTGGTACTGGTGCTCTTTTTTTATTTTTATTTTTATTTTTTTGCCAACTCCATCTATTGAGCAACTAATGTTGATCCACAATCTGTCCCTTGAGCTTACTAGAATTGATACCCACTAGGACAGTTACGGGAATGTAGTTCAAAGCATTAATGCAACTAACTAGACCAGCAGAGACTGACCAATTAGTGGAGAAGAATATATTTTAAAGACAGTAAGAAGTCAAATGAATAAAATTTATTTTTTAAACTAACTGGAAAGAGTGGAAGCAGTAAAAGAATAAAGAGAAGAGAAATAGAAAATGATTAAATATATTTCTACCTCTGCAAAGGGGTCAGCTGAGAGTACAAAATTTATGTTTCTCATAATTGTTTATTCTCTGAAGATTTCGTAGGAATAATATAACTGCTTTGAAGAAAGACTGCCTACTTAACCCTCAGCTTAACACAAGAGAAAAATAACCCTTTTTTCCCTATTTTCTGGAATGCCTTTTTAACTTTTTGTTCAGTTAGCTGGTGTTGCTGCCACCCAGCCCCCCTGATCGATGACACAGAGGTAGCACTGCAGATGGAATGATTGATGACTGAAGCTCGCTCAGGCATTATCGGTACTGGTGCTCTTATAAAGGAGACTGACAGTCCTTTCACTGTCTTTCTGTCCTGTGAGGTTACAGTGAGAAGACAGCCCTGGGCCACCTGGATGAGGTCGCACCAGAACCTGATCATGCAGGCACTCTGACTGTGGACTGTGAGCCTCCAGAACTACAAGAAGGAGATTTCTGCTGTTCATGAGCCACCCAGTTTATGCTATGGAAGTTTGAATTGCTAAGACACTTCTTAACATTAGTAATGCAGTTTTTTAAACTTCCTTTTTGTTTCTTTTTTCATTTTTTTCATTTTTCTCCTCAAAGGTCATGTGTTGAAATTCAACCAGGTACCAGGCTGGATAATTAGGAGGGTATAAATATCTATAACAAAAGATCCCTGCCACTCAAAAATGTACTATCTAGCAGATGATACATATGATTAAGTTCACTGGGACACAAGGGAAAATGACCACCTACTGAAAGAAACAGAAAGGAATACAAGTAAGATTATTTTGTTTCCTTGATGCAATGAAACTTATACTCCTCTGTTCAGGATTTTTATTTGTGAGCGATAGTAGTTGTCTGTCCTTTTATTTTGGCAGGAGTTAAGATATGATTAAAGTATTTTTTCTTAGTTAATCTTGTCTGCACAATGACTACTGTGTGTAGTATTCAGAGGTGAAGGGCACCAACAATGTATCTTAAAATCTATGTGAATATCGCAGTATTTTTTATGTGTATGTGTTAATATGTGTCCATATAGGAAATAAATATTAACACTTTAATTCCAAGAGGGGGTTCATTTATTGGAATGAACCCTTCTGCATATTAAGCATTTCTAATCCTGGCCCCTGAGATCATTAGCTGACTAGTGGAAACCTTCTAATTAATATGTGTTTCAATATACTCATCAAAATAAATTTGCCCCGTTCTTAAACATTTTCTCTTCTTTTTTTACATTTGTGTTCTAAATGATCTCATCCATTCATATGGCAAATACCGTATTTACATTGACACCTTTCAACACAGAACTTTCTTTCTTTTCTGAAATCCAATTCTGTATTTTTACCTCTTCTTTTCACCTCCAAATGGACATCCATCAGAACTTCAACTTTTCACGTCCAGAGATGAATTCCTTACTACTCTTACATTTTCGCCACCCTGGAAGACATTACTAGTACCCTCAGAATTTCTGAATCAATGTGTGCATATTCTAAATCTGATCTATTCACTATTCTAACTCAGAAACCCATTTTTTCCTGTCTCCTATCACAGGACTTCCTATCACAGTAAGTGGTGACTATCTTTTTAGTATCAGAGCAAAAACCTAAGAATTATCTTTGTCTCCTTCCAGTTTCTTATACCTCCTATCTAATGTGAGAGCACATACTCTTTGATGTATTTTAAAATAAATCAGAATCTAGCCACTTTTTAACCACTTGTTAAAATAAAAGACCAAGCTGCCATCAACTGTCACCAGAATTCCTGCAATAAAATTCCATCTGGTTTCCCTAATTCAACTCTTTTATTCCCTGCCAATAATTGTTTATACAAAACAACTTTTGTGATCCTTTAAAAATCTGAGTATCATTATGTCATTTTGTTACATTTAAAATTCAACTACATTCACAATGAAACCCTAGGTCCTTATCACAGACTTCAAGATAACAAATAGTGTGAACCTCGACTACCTTTTAAATTTACTTTCCATCATTCTTGCCCTTATTTTATTATTATTATTATTAAGTCATATACACATAGATCACAAATACATGTGACATATGGGGTACAATGTGTTGATGTTTTTATATAATCTGACGTGCTTACATCAAACTGATCAATGGCTTTCACCTCATTTACTTGATTATTGTGTTAAGACATTTATGTTCTACACTTGACAGATTTCACGTGTACCCTTGCAATATGCTCCATAGGTGTGGTCCTGTGGTTTACCCTCCCTCTATCAAATTTTCCCCCTCCCCTCCCTTCCCACTCCATTTCTCTCCTTCATCCTGGGCTACAGTTGTGTTCTATCTTTCATAAGAAAATGTGACTAAAGTCACCCACATAACAAAACCCCCAAACTACAGATGTTGGTATGGATGTGGAAAAAAGGGAACACTTCTGTGCTGCTGGTGGGAATGCAAACTAATATGTTCCTTTTGGAAAGAGGTTTGGAGAACACTCAGGATCTAAAAATTGACCTGCCATTGGATCCTGCAATTCCTCTACTAGGAGTATATCCAAAAGACCAAAACTCATTTTGCAAAAAAGATATTTGCACCAGATTATTCATTGCAGCTCAATTCGTAATAGCCAAGTCATAGAAGAAGCCCAAGTGTCCATTGATGCATGAGTGGATTAATAAATTATGGTATATGTATACCATGGAATACTATGTAACCTCAAAAAAAATGAAGACTTTACCTCTTTTATGTTTACATGGAGGGACCTAGAACATATTCTCCTGAGTAAAGTATCTTAAGAATGGAGGAAAAAGTATCCAACTTACATTCTTGCCCTTATTTAATTACACTGGCTTCTTTGTTATCCGTCATATATACCAAGTTTAAGACCTGTCCTCTTAAGGATGTTTACCTTTGTGTTCCCTCTGGCATAATCTTCCCCAGTTTATTGTCTTGCTCTTTCCAACCTCTGAAAACCACCACCATTGAAATACCCTCTGGGACTTATAGCTCCTTTTTCTACTCCACATCTTATCATAATACTTATCACTATGTGTGTGTGTGTATATATGTGTGTAATACATATTTATGGGTATGGAATACACATATACACACTTTCATCTTAAACTATTTATTTCAGTATCGGCATGAATGCTGTATGAGACCACAGATATTAACTGTTTTGTTTCCTTCCAGGACTAGAAGATAATAGCATACAGCATTAGTAAATGTTTTTTAGATTCATTAGATTCAAAAAAGCCTTCTTCCATTCTCGAGATACTTTAGTAAGTAGGATATGTTCCTGCTCCATCCATGTAAATGTAAAAGAGGTAAAGTCTCCATCTTTTTTCAAGGCTGCATAATATTCCATGGCATGCATATACCACAATTATTAATCCATTCATAGGTCGATAGGCACTTGGGCTTCTTACATTACTTGGCTATTATGAATTGTGCTTCAATGAACAATCTGGTGCAAATATCTTTGTTATAAGATGAATTTTGATCTTTTGGCTATACACTTAGAGGAATTACGGGATCAAATGGCAGGTCTACTTTTAGATCCCTGAGTATTCTTTCCAAAAGGAATGTATTAGCTTGCACTCCCACGAGCAATGCAGAAGTGTTCTCTTTTCTCCATTTCTATTCCAATATCTGTAGTTTTGGGATTTTGTTATGTGAGCCACTCTTATGGGAGTTACATGATATCTCAAAGTGGTTTTGATTTGCATATCTCTGAAGATTAAAGATGATGAGCATTTTTTCATGTGTCTGTAGGCCATGCGCCTATCATCTTCAGAGAAGCTTCTGTTCAAGTCCCTTGCCCACAATTAAATGAGATTACTTGTTCTTTTCTTATTAATAAGTTTGAGTTCTCTGTGGATTCTGGTTATCAAACTTTTGTCAGAAGTTAACCTTCAAATATCTTCTCCCATTCTGAGGACTGTCTGCTTGCTTTACTTACTGTGTTTTTGGCTGTACAGAAGCTTTTTAGTTTGATCAGATCCCAGTAATGTATTTTTGGGGTTGTTTCGATTGCCCAGGAGAGGGTCTCCTCATAAAATATTCTCTCAGGCCAATTTCTTCAAATGTTTCCCCTGCACTCTCTCCAAGACTATTTATAGTTTCATGTCTTTTTTAAAAATTGTTTTATTAAGAAATAACTTTGTACATTGTTGCATTTGATGCATTTATGAGGTTCAGGGTACTGCCTCAATATGCAATGTGAAATACTTACATTGAATTAAGTAACACATCCATCACAATTATACTCATTTATTAATAGTTTTGAAATGTACCATTGCATCATGCACATTAAGTGAGGTCCCCCCAAATATCCTCCCTCCCCTCTCTTCTCTTCCCTTTTACTTTCTGGACTATAGTTATGTTTTTCCATTCATATGAGTGTGTAGGTGGTTATATATTGATTTCATAGTATTACTGAGTACATTGGATACTTTTTTTTCCATTCTTGGGATACTTTACTAAGAAGAATATGTTCCAGCTCCATCCAGGTAAACATAAAAGATGTGAAGTCTCTTTCTTTTTTATGGCTGCATAGTATTCCATGGTGTACATACACCACAATTTGTTAATCAATTCATGGGTCGATGGGCACTTGGGCTGTTTCCATGTCTTGGCTATTATGAATTGGGCTGCAATAAACATTCTGGTATAAATGTCTTTGTTGTAAAATAATTTTTGTTCATCTGGGTATATACCTAGCAGAGGAATTGCAGGATCGAGTGGTAGGTCTACTTTAGTTCCTTAAGTATTCTCCAAACTTCTTTCCAAAAAGGTTGTACTATCTTGCATTCCCACCAGCAGTGTAGAAGCGTTCCCTTCTCTCTGCATCCTCACCAGCATCTGTAGTTTTGTGATTTTGTGATGTGGGCTAATCTTACTGGAGTTAGATGATATCTCACAGTGGTTTTGATTTGCATTTCTCTGATGATTAAGGATGATGAGCATTTTTTTATGTGATTGTAGGTCATGCACCAGTCTTCAGAGAAGTTTCTGTTCAAGTCTCTTACTCACATAGAAATGGGGTTATTTATTCTTTTCTTATTGATTAGTTTCAGTTCTCTGTAGATTCTAGTTATCAGACATTTGTCAGAAGTATAACCTGCAAAAATCTCCCATTCTGAAGGTTGTCTGTTTGCTTTATTCATTGTGCTCTTGGCTGTGCAAAAGCTTTTTAGTTTGATCAGATCCCAGTAATGGATTTTTGGTGTTGCTTCAATTGCCCAGGGGCTCCTCCTCATAAAATATTCTCTCAGACCAATTTCTTCAAGTGTTTTCCCTGCACTCTCTTCTAGTATTTTTATAGTTTCATGTCTTAAGTTTAAATCTTTTGTCCAGTGAGAATCAATTTTTGTTAATGGTG
>CAUYRH010051848.1:0-16713 GCA_963574655.1 Perodicticus potto
CTACTTGGGAGGCAGAGGCAGGAGACTCGCTTGAGCCCAGGAATTGGAGGTTGCTGTGAGCTGTGATGCCACGGCACTCTATCCAGGGTGACAGCTTGAGGCTCTGTCTCAAAAAAATAAATAAATAAATAAAAATAAAAATAAAAAACAAAACAGAAAACAAAAACTGAGGCAAGAGGATCACTTGACCCCAAGAGTTGGAGATTGCTGTAAGCTATGATGCCTCAGCACTCTGCCCAGGGCAACAGCTTAAGACTTTGTCTCAAACAAACAAACAATCCCCCAATGAATACCGACACAAATTCACCAGAATGACTAAAATTAAAATGACCAAGTGTTAGTGAGTATGTGGAGTAATGAGAATTCTCATATACTGCTGATGGTAATATAATTTGATACACAGGAGTACTTGTGCACCAGGAAACAAGTAAAAGAATGTTCATAGCAGTATTATTTGTAATAGCTCCAAACTAGAACAAAATCCATCATCAACTATAGAAGAGATAAAAAATATTCACATAATGGAAAGTTCTACATTAAAGTAAATATTATTGTTAAGTGCACTGAACAAAATAAGTGATATAAAACTAAACTATACTGTTTAATGATGCATTGTAAGTAGCAAAAGGATACGGAAAAGCAAGGAAATGATTACCATAAAAGTCAGGGTAGATTTATCTTTTGGGGAGATGGAGGCAGGGAATGGGCCCGTGGTGAGTCCTGGAGTGTTGGCAGGATTCTAAATTTTAATATGAATAGTAGTTATTCTTGGGTATTCTTTTTTTTTTTTTTGAGGCAGAGTCTCACTATGTCACCCTAGGTAGAGCGCCAAGACGTCACAGCTCACAGCAACCTCAAACTCTTGGGCTTAAGTGATTCTCCTGCCTCAGCCTCCTGAGTAGCTGGGACTACAGGCACCTGCCACAACACCCGGCTATTTTTTCTAATTGCAGTTGTCATTGGGGTTTAGCAGGCCCGGGCCAGGCTCAAACCCACCGCCTTCAGTGTATGTGGCTGGCGCCCTACTCACTGAGCTACAGTCGCCAAGCCTATTCTTGGGTATTCTTTAAGCTATCTGTGTTTCAGTCTCTTTTCTGTATGAATTTTTTTTTTCAAGAAAAAGTTGTATGCTTGGTGCCCATAGAACAGTGGTTATGGTCCCAGCCACATGCACTGAGGCTGGAGGGTTTGAACCCGGCCCGGGCCTGCTAAACAGCAATGACAGTTGCAACAACAACAAAAAAAAATTGCCAGGCATTGTGATGGGCGCCTGTAGTCACAGCTACTTGGGAGGCTGAGGCAAGAGAATAGCTTAAGCCCAAGAGTTTGAGGTTGTTGTGAGCTGTGATGCCATGACACTCTATTGAGGGTGACATAGTGAAACTATGTCTCAAAAAAAAAAAAAAAAAGAAAGCAGCCATTTGGGCTGGATGGAATAGATAAAAAGATAACAGCTCCTCCCTTTTACGATATATATTCCTTTTAAAAGTTAATTCTAACCTAGATCCTTTTTCCACTCCCCTATACCTTATTCTTCTTAGGTCTTACACAAGACCACCCATACATTTACATGTGGGGACATAGTTTCCTTGACTCCTAAATAATTGTGATACATCAATTAATGCTGTATTGGAAATGATTTGTTGAAACACAATAAAAGGTCTGGTGAGATTTCAGACAAGGGAGGAAGAGTGCTTTCTTCTTTACCTCATCAGTTATTGCCCCAGCAGTAGCTGAGTGTGAGGATCTTTATTTGTCACACAGACCTCCTCTGCTTTAGCCTGGTTCTGAAGAAGTGAACGAGGGCAAACAGCAACACCCTCTCTACAAAAAACAAAAAAAATTAGGCTGGCATGGTGTCATGCCCTTATAGTCCTAGTTACTTGGGAGGCTGCGGTGGGGGCGATCCCATGAGTCCAGAGGTGACAGTGAGCTCAGATCATGCCACTGCACTACAGCCTGGGTAACAAGGCAGGACTCTGTCTCTAAAAATAAAAATGAAGATAAAAAGAAAAATAAAGGAATATTTCTATAATGACCCAGTCTCTAATTTAGCGTCTCTTTGCATAACAGGGCTGTAAAGTGAGAGACCACGTGGTTGCACTCTGTGATCAAGGTGAAGGTGGAGAGTTGCTGTCCTGTACCACTACAACAATACTGGATGATCTGCACAAGCACAAAGATGTTATTGCTGTGTCCTTTTCAAAAGATACAGTTAGGTGAGGGAGAAGAAATGAACACTATGAGGTAGCTCTATTTCCTAGTGCTTCCCCAGCAATATCAGTCCTCAAATATTAATAGGTATAATATTTCAAAAAGCAAACAGATAGGGCAGCGCCGGCCCCAAATACTGAGGGTGACAGGTTCGAACCTGGCCCCAGCCAGCTAAAACAGCACTGGCAACTGCAACAAAAATAGCCGGCTCGGTGCCTATGGCTCAACGGGCTAAGGCGCCAGCCACGTACACTCGAGCTGGTGGGTTCGAATCCAGCCCGGCCCGCCAAACAACAATGACGGCTGCAACCAAAAAATGGCCCAGCATTGTGGTGGGCACCTGTAGTCCCAGCTACTTGGGTGGCAGAGGCAGGAGACTCGCTTGAGCCCAGGAATTGAAGGTTGCTGTGAGCTGTGATGCCACAGCACTCTATCCAGGGCGACAGCTTGAGGCTCTGTCTCAAAAAAAAAAAAAAAAATAGCCAGGCATTGTGGCGGGCGTCTGTAGTCCCAGGTACTTGGCAGGCTGAGGCAAGAGAATCACCCTAGCCCAAGAGCTGAAGGTTGCTGTGAGCTGTGATGCCACAGCACTCTACCCAAGGTGACAAAGTAAGACTCTGTCTCAATAAAAAAAAAAAGCAAACAGATACTTACTTGATGGGCAAAAACACTTAAAATATTGGAGGTCGAAAGGGAGGAACAACTAATTAGTCCTTGGTGATTAAAAAAGTTGGGACCTTAAATCCAGTGGGAGATTGTTAGAGGTTTTTTGTGGGAGAGGTTACAGGTTTTTTTTTCCCCTTCGAATTGCTTAAACCCTTCTTTTTTTTTTTTTTTTGTAGAGATAGATTCTCACTTGATTGAGTGCGATGCCATCACAGCTCACAGCAACCTCAAACTCCTGAGCTTAGGCAGTTCTCTTGCCTCAGCCTCCCGAGTAGCTGGGGCCACAGGCACCCGCCACAATGCCCGACATGTTTTTGTTGCAGTTTGTCTGGGGCCGGGTTCTAACCTGCCACCCTCCGTATATGGGGCCGGCGCCCTACCCACTGAGCCACAGGTGCCGCCCTTAAACCCTTCTTAAATGCTTGATTGATGAAACTGGAAACAAAGTTGATGGTTGAGTTCATCTTTCCATAAGTTTGAACTCCCTGGATTCAGTAATTTCTGGAGTCACTCTATGATTTTGCAGTTGCAGTCACCTATTAGGTTGGGAGCTGGAGGACCCTTTAAAAGAGGCTGTTCTCAAATCATTATCAATCATAGCATCCTACCACCTACCAGCTTTGATGATTCTAGTGCAGAGCTGCTCCTTGCTTGGGGAATCACCAAGTGAGTTATGGAATGTAAAGGTTGAAGTGGCATCCTTATATTCAGGAACTGTATTCTTAAAGAGTGATTTATAGAACATTTGCAGTAAAAAGATATCATTCACATTTATATTTTTAAGAAAGTGAACACTCCATAAAAATGTCTTTTTCTTTCAAGTGATCTTGGAGTTGTTCCCTGTGATGAAAAGGGTCTAGAATGTGATATTTTACTGGAGCCAAATACACCATGGGGCCCCAAAACTGGGGAGCTCAATGCTGTAAGTAGCTCTATTCACTTGTTCTTTATTTATATAAACAATTAATGACATTTAATCTTTGACAAGAACCTAGTTAGTTTAAATTGAAATTGAACTGACTCCCTAATCATAACAAGATATTATGCTGAGTTAATTTGAGCTAATAGGACTATAAATGTAATAGAACACATTCTTTGCCCTCAGAGAATTAATAATTAATAGATTTAGATTTGGGGGAAAATTGTAACACGATCTTTAGGATTTTTATTATGGACAGATAATGAGTTGAGGAATGAAGATAGTATAAATGAATATTTTGACACCTCCTTGTTCTGTAAACTTTTTTCAATAAGAAATTTATTTTTGTGTTATAATCAGTATATTTCATTATTTCAAAAGTCTTAAAACTGAAATATTTTTAAGGTGACCAGAAACTTTGATTCCTTTGATTATTTTTTTATTCCTTTTAACTTTGTTACTAAGGACCAGGGAATCTGTTTGCCTGTGAACTTCTTTGTGTTGGTTGAGATAGCATTTATTTGAGAAAGTGAAATATTCCATTTTAAGTGCTTTATAAACTCCAGACAGCTATACAATATTCAGTCATTAGTCTTCACCTACAAATTAGGCATTAATCAGCAAATTAGATTTCTTAAATGTCCATATATAATCTGCTTCCTTAATTTATAATAAAATATAAGCATTTAATTAAAAATATAAGCATTTTTAATAATCATTAAAAAGTGATTGAAATAGTTTTTTAAATAATTGAAATTATATCTCTGCATGTGATTTACTTGTCCTTTGGAATTAATACTGGGAAAGTGTTTTGTTTTTTCCTTTTATAAAGGCAACCACATCCTCTTCCAGTGCAGGATATTAAAGACTATAATACAGCAGAACCTCAACAGTTGACCACCTCCTTACAGTAACCAACTTCTGAAGCTCATCTAATTTTCATAGACCCTACACGCACATGTGCATACTAGTACAGTAAGCCTAGTTCCTCCTGTTAACCACCCCTGTATGTTGACCAATTTCTTACATTCCCTTGGGTGGTCAACTTATAGAAGTTCTACTATATGCCACTTTCAGCCTGAGTTTAAATTACGTTTTCAACCTGGAATGGAACTATCCAGTAGAACCCAAAGGACTGTAACAAACTTTGTATTGTATTGTCAACATACAATAGTGGCCAACATAATGAACTAGGACGGATACGTACTTGTGGTACATGTCCGGTCTATGAAAATTAGGTCAACTTAGGAGGTGGTCAGTGTAAGGAAATGGTCAACTATGGAGGTTCTACTGTATTTATAACTTTTGGGGGCTCTTCTACAATATCCATATGAAAATAATGAGCTACACTTTGGGTAGATGCAAATTTATTAATCTCTCATTCCTCTGTTTTATAGTTCTTGTCCCTGAAAAACTGGACTCTCCAGCTGGTAATTGAGCTATTATATTCAGCTTTTATAGACCTTTTTCTTCATAAATTAAAGCTTAGTTTAATAGACTCTTAACCAGTATGTTATTTTACAAATTCCCGTTAAATGTATATCTTCCTTTTCTGCTTTTCCAATTTTGTACTTACTAATAATATGGTTAGTTTGTTTAAAAGAGATGTATACTCCATCATCTGGCTGCATAATCTGTAGGTGTAGTTAAAAGACTTTTTAAAGTCACTTTTAAGTCACATTTAGGATATTGAATTAAAAGAAAATCTATAAATACCAATTATTTGGTTGGTTGATTGGTTCATTTTTTTACCTATTTGCCAATACTATGGCATCTGCCATAAGTATTTATAAGAGTAGAACAGGAATTTGGATTCGTGATGACAGTCAGTAGGGCAGGTAGATGCAGGAAACTAATACTCACATGGTTAAGTAATCCAGGGCTACATTTATGGGACTACATTAATATTGGCAATTATCGTATTATACTTTAATAACAAGGAACATACATTCAGTTGAGTGACAGAGATACAATTCAATAAATACTGAGAACCTATTATGCCTGTCACTCTGCTAGGTTCTGTGAAGGAAATAAATAAAACATGTTTGATGTAATGTAATTCTATCTTGAATGTAGAAATTCTTGTGTCAATCTCCTAAATGTGTTGATCTCCTATAGTCAGGCAGTGGTCCTTTATCAGCTCTCGTTTGAATCACAAATTTAGATAAAGGCATTGAAAGATTTTATTAGCGATGTAATGGTATTACATTTGTAATAAATGTGATTTTTTTTTAAATTTAGAAACAACAGTCATTATTTTCAGAAGAAGAAGAATATACCACCGGATCTGAAGTCACTGAAGATGAAGTTGGAGATGAAGAAGAAGTATCCAAGAAACAAAGTATTGGATTCTAAGTTAAAATCAAATCTCACTATTTATGAAGGGGTTGCATTCTAAACCTTTAATGCAAGGCATGGGGGAATTGGCTTTATATATCTACATGGCAGCTTACAACATAGAAAAAAATAATTTTTTTCTTTTTTTTTTTAATAAAGGCTTTAAGAAAGGATTTGTGATTCTAGCACTTTTGGAGGCCAAGGCAGGAGGATTGCTTGAGGCCAGGAGTTTGAAATCAGCCTAAGCAAGAAGGAGACCCATCTCTAGAAAAAATAGAGAAGTTAGCCAGGTGCAGTGCCTATAGTCCTAGCACCAATACTTCCAGGTACTAGGAAGGTTGAGGTAGGAAGATTGCTTGAGCCCAAGCATTTGAGGTTACAGAGAGCTATAATGATGCCACTATTCTCTAGCCCAGCAACAGACTAAGGCCCTGTCTTTAAAAAAAGGCAAGAAAGCCACTTTTAAGATTCCCTAACCCTGGCACCAATGGAGAATGCTTATAAAGTTATAAAGAAACTGTGTGTACTGAGAAATAATCCTCTAAGTTTTCACTTCAAATGTAAACTTATGTGTTTCTCAAAATGTGTGGCTCACATCAGATGAAATGTGATATGAGATGTGTACTTGAGGTGATTTGGAGTGACGCTCAAATGAACCATTAAATAATATCAAAGTATAATTTAAAAAAATTAAAAGCACAGTTATTATACAACTATGGAATTAATTTGTGTCAAAATTTTTCAACTTATTAATTTTGAGGATCTGCAGGGTAAATTGATTCAAAGAGCCTTTGAACACTCAGGTATTTATAGGCATTTTGAAAAAAGACTGTTAAAAGAATATTTCAAGTTAGATACAAAACTAATTAATGTCCTACAGGCAATAAATCCATAACTTTGGGAGTTATCTTTCTACTAGACGTAAATCACTTGCATTTCTATTAAACACAAAAATCTGCAATTTAACATGTAACTTTGTAGAATCTGGGCTACAATCAGTAGCAATCAACAATCAGGGGAATGTTTTCAGAAACTTAAAGAATTCTTGGGTGGGCCTGTTAAACAATCCTCCAGTGTAATATTGAGAAGACATGTTGCCTTCACTTTGTCTTCTCTCCAAGTTTTACATAATTTTTCTCAACATGTTGAATCCCCTATTGACAAAAACAGTTCTTCAGCAATTATTTTTGAGTCTTAATTAGTCAAGGAGAAAGTACTACTAGGTTGTTTTTGCCAACAGTTAGATTGAGGTATAATTTACCTGTCATAAAATAAATGTCATCCATTTTTAAGTGTACACAATGATGAGTTTTAGCACACAGCTATATAAACCACCACCAAAATCAAGCTCTAAAACATCATTCCAAACAGTGCTGCTATGAACAATTGCGTATAGGTCTGTGTGGACATGTGCTTTCATTTTTCTTGGGTAGATACCGAGTAGTGGAATTGCTAGGTAACTTGGTATGTGTTTAACTTTGTAAGGAACTGCCAAAGTATTTTTGCAAAGTGACCATTTTGCATCCCCATCAACAATGTATGAGAGTTCCAATTGTTGCACGTTCAAATCAATACTTGGTATTATCAGTCTTTTCACATTTTAACCCTTCTAGTGAGTGTATAGTTCTAAGCATTTTTTCAAGTGCTTATTGGCCATTTGTATATCTTTTTTGTGAAGCATTTGTTTAAATGTTTTGCCCATTTTTTTATTGGATCATTTGCCTTGATACTGAATTGTAAGATTTCTTTATATAGATTTCAGATGTAAGTCCTTTGTCAGTCATGTTTTGCAGATATTTCCCCCTAGTTTCTCCCTTAGCTTTTAATTTTCTTAAGGTTATCTTTTAAAGAGCAAAAGTCATCAATGTTATGAACTATAATTGAACTCTGATTTTTTAGTTTTTTCTTTTATGTTCCATGCTTTAATAGCTAAGAAATCTTTGCCTACCCCAAGGTTACTAAGATTTTCTGCCCTGTTTTCTTCTAGAAGTAGTATGATTTTAGCTTCTATACTGTTGTCCCATCCAGGTTGATTTTGGTGTATCATATGAGTTAAGGAGTCAGCTCCCATTTTTTCCCGTAGGCATAGCCTGTTGTTTCAGCACTACTTATTGAAAAGACTGTGCTTTCTTAATACATTGGATTACCTTGGAATCTTTGTTAAAAATCAGTTGGCCATTTACATATGGTACTGTTTTCTGAACTTTTTGTTTTCATTTATTGATTCTTATGTCTGTCTTTTATTTTCTTCTTATGTGTGTCTTTACATCAGTGTATCAATAATCACAGTCTTAATTTTTGTATTTTTTAGTGAGTCTTGAAATCCAATGGTGTGAGTCCTCAAAATTGTTCTTCTGTTTTAAATTATTTTGATCTTTCAAAGTGCTTTGCTTTTCTTATAAATTTTAGAGTCAGTGTGCATATTTCTACAAATATTTTCCTGAGATTTTTATTGGGATTGTGTTGAACCCATTTATCAGTTTGGGGCAAATTCCTTTATTTTTTCAATAGTAAGTCTTCCAATTTATAAACATAGAATAGCTTTTATTTAAGTTTTCTTTAATATTCTTAAACAATGTTTAATCATTTAAATGCACCAGTGTTGAACATCTTATATTAAATTTATTCCTAAGTGTTTTTATGCCATTATAAATGGAATTGTTTTTCCAATTGCTCATTGATGGTAATATTGAAATACAATTTCAATATTGAATTGTATATTGAACTTATATCCTGTAATGTTGCTAAACTCACTTATTTGTTCTTCATTTATTAGATGCCATTCTAATCTGTATGCTTTTTATTTCTTTGTCTTGCGTTTGGTGCTGGTTAGGACCTGATGTTGAATAGAAGGGGTGAGAAAAGACATCTTCACCTTGTTTGTTTATCTTACGGGAAAACATTCAGTCTTTAACCATTAAGTATATAATGTTAGTTGTTGGTGTCTCATAGGTACTCTTTCTCAATGTAGCAGCAACAAAAAAGGGCGGGCTTTCAGTATCCCTCATGAGGTTGTGTTTTGGTTAAAAGTTCCTGTATGCTATATATATATTTTTTTTTTCTTTTTTTTTCAGTTTGGGCTAGGGCCGGGCTTGAACCCATCACCCCTGGTATATGGGGCCAGTGCCCTACTCCTTGAGCCACAGGCGCCACCCATATGCTGTATTTTTTTTAAGTGAGAAGAAACATCAGAAGCAGTTGAGTGATCAGGAGGTGGGTCCTCTAGGAATGAGAAAGCCTTCTGCCGGATGGCTTTTCAACAAGCTTCCTTCAGAGTCATCCTCCTTATTAACAATGGTTTTTGTCTTAGAAGTTTGTCTTTGAGTTTATAAACTGACATAATTCCTTGTTCTGTCATGAATGGACCCTGCTGTAGTCCTTTAGTAAGCTAATCACACATTTTCACCATGTCATCTTAGACACTTTTTTTGCAGTGTTAATATCCACTATTATCACAATCACCTTGACTCAATCATTTCAGTTGTTTCACCATCAGTTAGTGAATGAACAACTGGAGCCTAATTACTGATGTTATAATAAAAGCTTCTTTGTTATCAACTTCTTCTGGTTTAGTGATGGACTCTAAAGATACAGTCTTTGCATATGTAAGGAGATCAGACATCATTTTTTTCTCACTTGACGTGTGAAATCCTTCAAACTTACCATTTTGTTCATTCTTTGATGATGAACAAAGAAAAGAACAGAGTCACAGGCCAGCGGTTGTGCCAAGCATGCACACCCATGTCTTTATAGTCATTGTGCTCCATGTGTTGGCAACAACATATTCAGCATCCTTCCTGCTCAACTCCTTTGGTAAACTTTCCACAGCCATGCTTCTGTTTACTGCTGCTAACATGCTTTTGAAGAAATTGTTTTTATATTTACTCTTCATTGATCTAAGGATACTTATGGCACATGGATGAATTAATGAAGTCACATTTGGGAGAAAGTACGTAGCATAAACATTTTATATCATCCAGAGGATGAGCAGAAAAGTTTTCAAGGAATAACAAAATCTTGCAGTCATCCTCCAGTCCAGCTTCCCTGAAGTGAGCACCAGCCACAGATACAAAATGTTTGTGAAACCAATCAGAAAAATTTCCTGGGCGGTGCCTGTAGCTCAGTTGGCAAGGGTGCTGGCCACATACACCTAGGGTGGCAGTTCGAGCCCGGCCTGGGTCTGCTAAGAAACAATGACAATTGCAACAAAAACAAAAAATAGCCAGGCATTGTGGCGGGTGCCTGTAATTCCAGCTACTTGGGAGGCTGAGGCAAGAGAATCACTTAAGCCCGAGAGTTGGAGGTTGCTATGAGCTATGATGCCATGGCACTCTACCCAGGGCGACATCTTGAGACTCTGTCTCAAAAAAAAAAAAAACAAAAAAACCAGAAAAATTTCCTTGGTAATACATGCCTTTTTGTTAGCATAATAATGGACTGTAAGGAATTCACGGAAACAGTGAGGCTGCAAGCTTTTGCCTATCACAGCACACCTACGCATGCCTGCAGCGTCAGCACTTCCCCCCTACTAGCACAGTTATTCTGTCCTTGGCATCCTTAATTCATGTAGGTCTGTCTCATCAGCTGTAGTCAGTGTCTTTCTGGGGGCAATAACACTAAAACGGTATTGTTTCATTATAGACTTGTTCTAGCATCAGATTTTCTTCAGTGAGGACCTTGGCAAACTCGTCCATGAATTTCTTTGCTGCCTTTTGGTCAGCAGATGCTTCATTACCACAAATCTTTACCAATTTAATGCCATATTCACAGTTCCCTTAAATTTTCCGTTCATTGTGATAGACCTTTGCTGTTTCATGATCAGCATACCATTAAGTGCATGTGTTCACTATGCCACTGGCAGATTCACTCCTCCGTACACACACAGGGTCTTCGTTTTTAGCTTTATGCAGTGTTTTTCTATTATTGACTTCTGTTCATCATTTTTCAGAATGAAACTTCCACAGATCATCCATCGTTTCTTCAGGTCACACATATATGGTGTTTATCCCAACACCAATCTTCTGTTAAGATGTTTCACACTTACACCAATGTCCAGACTTTCTGTGCTATAGATAAACATAAATGCTCACTCTCTCTTATCACTGTTACCCAGGTATTGGTAGGCTTTTCTGAAAAATTTGGTTTTTTTTTTTTTTGTTTTTTTTTTTTGGTAGAGACAGAGTTGCACTTCATCGCCCTCAGTAGAGTACGGTGGCATCACACAGCTCACAGCAACCTCCAGCTCCTGGGCTTAGGCGATTCTCTTGCCTCAGCCTCCCGAGTAGCTGGGACTACAGGTGCCCGCCACAACGCCCGGCTATTTTTCTGTTTTTGCAGTTCAGCCGAGGCTGGGTTTGAACCCGCCACCTTCAGTATATGGGGCCGGCGCCCTACTCAGTGATCCACAGGTGCTGCCCCTGAAATTTTTAATAACAATACCTTTACACCATAGAGCAGATAATAAGCACAAAACACAGTGAGTAATGTACATTGGTCTTGGCCCCAAGTGGGCATCATGGAGAACCTGCTTTTGCTGTGTCCAGCTGCATACTTTCCATTTAATTACTCATCATGAGTGTGCTTGCAGGGGGAAGATGGGTTGTCCTGAGTGGGGTTCAAAGGGTCTTTCTTCCCTAGAGAATGCTGAATAACTATGTTGTGTGCCTGCATTTTTTTTTTTTTTTGAGACAGTCTCACTTTGCTGCCCTGGGTAGAGTGTCCTGGTATCATATAGCTCACAGCAACCTCCAACACTTGGGCTCAAGTGATCCTCTTTCCTCTGCCTCCCAAGTAGCTGGGACGACAGGCGCCCTTCGCAATGCTAGGCTATTTTTAAAAACTGGGTCACGCTCTTGCTCAGGCTGGTCTCAGACTCCTGAGCTCAAGTGATCCATCCGCCTCAGCCTCCCAGAGTGCTGGGATTATAGGTGTGTGCCAGTGCACCCAGCCACGTGGCCCTGCATTTTGACTCTAACCCATCACACAAAGTCAGATGTGGAATTTTCTATTTGTATCTTCATGTCAGTGCTCAGAAAGTTTCAGGTTTTGGGGGCATTCTGGATTTTGGATCTTCATATTAGGGATGCCCAACATGTACTGTGTTTTTTCCTATACAGACATACGATGGAAAGTTTAATTTATAAATAGGTACAGCAACAGATTAACAACAATAGCTGATAATAAAATAGAACTATTATACCAATATAATGTAATAAACGTTATGTGAATGTAGTCTTTTTTTTTTTTAGAGATAGAGTCTTACTTTGTCGCCCTCGGTAGAGTGCCGTGGCATCACAGCTCACAGCAACCTCCAGCTCTTGGGCTTAGGCAAGTCTCTTGCCTCAGTCTCCCGAGTAGCTGGAACTATAGACACCCACCACAACACCCAGCTACTTTTTTGTAGTTTGGCTGGGACCAGGTTTGAACCCGCCACCCTCAGTATATGGGGCCCACGACCTGCTCACTGAGCCAGAGGCACCACCCAGTGAATGTAGTCTTTTTAAAATTATTTTAATATTTTTGGGTCACAGTTTACCACAGGGAACTGAAACTGGAATTCAGATAAAGGGGAAGGGGGACTATATAAGCACATAAAGCTGTAAGGTTTTTTGTTGTTTTTTTTGAGACAGAGCCTCAAGCTGTCACCCTGGATAGAGTGCGGTGGCATCACAGCTCACAGCAACCTCCAATTCCTGGGCTCAAGCGAGTCTCCTGCCTCTGCCTCCCAAGTAGCTGGGACTACAGGCGCCCCCCACAACGCCCGGCCATTCTTTTGTTGCAGCGTCATTATTGTTTGGCAGGCCCTGGCTGGATTCAAACCCGCTAGCTCAGGTGTACCTGGCTGGCGCCTTAGCCTGTTGAGCCACAGGCGCCGAGCCAAAGCTGTAAGGTTTTTTATTGTTTTTTTTTTTTTTTTGAGACAGCCTCAAGCTGTCATCCTGGGTAGAGTGCTGTGGCGTCACAGCTCACAGCACTCTCTAGCTCCTGGGCTTAAGCAATTCTCTTGCCTCAGCCTCCTGAGTAGCAGGGATTACAGGCGCCCGCCATAACACCTGGCTATTTTTTGGTTGTAGTTGTCATTGTTGTTTGGCAGGCCCAGATTCAAACCTGCCATCTCCGGTGTATGTGGCTGGTGCCTTAGCTGCTGAGCTACAGGCACCAAGCCCATTTTATAGATTTAAAATTTTTTTTCTCTCTCAAATTTCATTTTGCTGAGCTACAGTTGTTTTAAACAAAAATGCTGGAATTAGATTACTGCACTGTAGAATTAGATTCAGAGAAATAAATAGGTTGTTTTTCCCACCATTTACTTTCCCCCAAAGGTTTTCATCAAGTAGCAAAAAGAAAAGTAGTTAAAATGAACCCCTGTAAAGCAATTTCAGCTTTACATCATAATATATTTGCTTCTTATCTGGAATTAATTTGCATTTTTTCTTAAACCTACTACTTTTTTAAATTGTTTTCTTTGTCCAGTAGTAGCAAGTATGTTGGAGAGGAACATTGTACTTAAGCTTTTAACATTGACCTTACATTATCAGGGAAAAAGGAGAAGCCAAAGAAATTCACTAAACAACCAAAAAAGCAGATGTCTTCACCCTGTGCTCAGAAGAAAGAAAAGGCATCAGAGAAGGTAACTTTAAATTATCTATTATTATTCTAAAGTTCATATGGAAAAATAAGCAAGTGAGTATAGCCCTGAAAAATCCAAAAGAAAAGAGTAGTGGATACACAACGAGTACTAACAGTACAAAAAGGAATAAAGAAATTTTTTATAGACTGATCTGATTAAGGATCTCTAAAATACATCAACAAGTGAAAAAAGGAAAGTGCCAACAGTGTATAGTGGCGTTATAAGTGCTATTTACACCTTTTGAGTTTTGAGCCAATATTACTTAGTCAGAAATAGACTTTTATTTTTTAAGACAGAGTCGCGTTCTTTCACCCTGGGTAGAGTGCCATGATATCGTAGCTCACACAAACTCAAAGTCATGGGCTCAAATGATCCTCTTGTCTCAGCCTTCCAAGTAGCTGGGACTACGGGCACCTGAGACAATGCTGGGCTAGTTTTTTTCTATTTTTAGTAGAGTCAGGGTCTTGCTCTTGCTCAGATTACTCTCAAACTCCTGAGCCCAAGAAATCCACCCACCTTGGCCTCCCAGAGTGCTAGGATTATAGGCATGAGCCAACATGCCCAACTCAAAAAATAGACTTTTAAAACTAAAACTAAATTACATTTTATGACCTATTAAAATGATTCTTATTTCCCTTGGCTTTGAAAAGTGTAAAAAGCAAGGCAGGAATGAGAAGACAGTAATAACCACATTTGGGTGAAAGAGAAATCATGAATTTCAAAACTGTGTGGAAGGTTGAGGCCGCAATAAGATACACACAGCTAAATTGGACAGGTTGTACATTGATGTTCATGTTAAGTACCATGAGTAGGTTAATTCTAAAAGATTGCATTGGGGTTTCCTTGGCTGCCATGTTCAGGGGCCTACAAAAATTAAAAAAAAAAAAAAAAGATCAAATAAGCTAGGACTCCAAGGTTCGCAGATAAAGCTTAGTTCAAGTTCTAAGTCTGTGTCTTTTTAGAAAAGTTAACTACTCTGAACATGTTTTATTATGGAGATAATAATATTGCCTGTCTTACATAGTTGTTTCAAGGTTTAAATGAAATAGCACTAATGCTCTTGATACAGTATCTTACACTCAATAAATGTGAACTCTTTTTATTATTAACTATAATACTAATCAGTAAACATGTTCTAACTGGCCCTTAATGTTGTCTACTCTTTTTTAGTCAGCTTCTAGAGATGTGTCTCCTTTCGTGTGAGTATTGCGTCTTAATCCAACTAGATGTCCACTCTTAAAGCAGCATCAATGCTGATTTTTGTTCAATTTTTTCAATAGTGTGAGTATGCAGAAGAATAAGTGGGATGCCACAAGATCCTTGAGGTTCAACCAGGATGCACAAAGAGAAGATGGTAAATTTTGACATTGGGATAATGTACAAACTGGATATAAACAACAGTGTGATTGCAGTATCTTTCATCTTATGAAGTATATGGAACAGCTAAAATAAGGCCCCAAATTTGCACATTCCTTATGCAACAACCACAGTTTCATTATTAGACAATTACTGTAAAAGTGACTGAATATGTTTTAAGATGTTTTGTAGTGATCCACAAAGTAGGACGGTTATCCACATGCAGGTCATTTTGCGACTTGCTGTCTTAAATTCTTCATAGATAACATAGATGTATATGTCTGTAAAATATTATCAAATGATATTTTTATACCTTTAGTGATTATAGAATTTTTTAAGAAAACGGTATAAATCATCCCAACAAAAAGTAAAGTTTATTATTTTTTACCTTCAGATCAGCGGAGGATGTCTGAAATTACAGGGCACCTAATAAAAATGAGACTGGGTGATCTAGACCGAGTCAAATCAAAGGAAGCAAAAGAAGTAAGCATTTCATACTAGTATACTGTACCTGCATAAGATATCCCTTCTTTTATTTTCAGCAAGGTATATAAAGATGTTTCAAGCAGAATTTAAAAATTTTTTTTTCTTTTTCGTCCATGCTAGAGTACTTTGGTGTCAGCCTAGCTCACAGAAACGTCACTCCTGGGTTGAAGCACCTGTCCTGCCTCAGCCTCCCCAGTAGCTTGGACTATCCTACCACGCCTGGCTAGTTTTTTCTATTTTTAGTAGAGACGGAGTCTCACTCTTGCTAAGGCTGGTCTTGAACTCCTAAGCTCAAAGGATCCTCCCACTTTAGCCTCCCAGAGTGCTAGGATTATAGGCATGGACCACTGTGCCCAGCTTTAAGAGTAATTTAGATATTTTTATTTTTATTTTATTTTTTCTTTTTTTTTTAGAGACAGAGTCTCACTTTGTCACCCTTGGTAGACTGCTGTGGTGTCACAGCTCATAGCAACCTCCAGCTCGTGGGCTTAGGTAAGTCCCTTGGCTCAGTCTCCCGAGTAGCTGGGACAACAGGCACCCACCACAACGCCTGGCTATTTTTTTGTTTGCAGGGTCGGGTTCAAATCCATCACCCTCAGTCTATGGGGCTGGCACCCCACTCACTGAGCCACAGGTGCCACCCAAGATATTTTTATTTTCTATACCAGTTAGCCGGTTCATTCACATAAAAGTTTTTCACTGCCTCTGAGGTCCATGGGTCCTCTGTAAGACATCTAATATATATCATTGCTGAAAGTATGATCCCACACTAAGTTAACTGTATGTTGTTGACAAAAAGCTAACTTCCAGAAGTACTGGTTTTGATCAACTCTGCATGTGGTGCTTAAATGTCATCTCCAAGATAAGATGTTATGCTGAGAATGGTGACTTAAAAGTACCTATATTCTGGCTCGGCGCCTGTGGCTCAACTGGCTAAGGCGCCAGCCATATACACCTGAGCTGACGGGTTCAAATCCAGCCCGGGCCCACCAAACAACAATGACGGCTGCAACCAAAAAATGGCCAGGCGTTGTGGCGGGCGCCATAGTCCCAGCTATTTGGGAGGCAGAGGCAAGAGACTCGCTTGAGCCCAGGAATTGGAGGT